>JACWFN010000013.1:0-35878 GCA_019775635.1 Cladosporium sp. VS III D KN 1
GGGGAAGTCTACTAATCCGGGTTGTCGCACCGGTGTGTGGTTTCAGGTAGGCTTGCGTAGCGAAGGCAACTTTCTTTCTGTTTACGCGTTCGTGAGTCGAGCGGGGCTTGATGCAGTCACTTGACCATGTGTGACATCCGGGGTGAAAGTGAAGTGAAGTTTCTGGGCACGTTGCCAGGAAGCCACACGGCACCGTCACCCACAAGATTCAACCACTCTTCCTCAGGTCTGTCCTACCACAAATTGCCCTTCGCACCTTCAAACATCGAGTCATTCCATTTTCACCAAACTACTGCTCGATTCACCACGAATATGGCTGCCACGCGCATTCAAGGACAGCAAGCGTCGACAAAAGGAAAACGTAAGACAGCAGAAGATTCCAGACCAACAACCCGAGATAAACGTCGAAAATTATTCGATCACGAGACCAGCATCCCATCTGAGAATCAGATCCCGAAGAAGCAGATCCCGGGAAAGGGACATCCGAAAAGAAAGCATGATGATGACGACGAGAGTCCACCGCGCAAACGATCGAAGACACAAAATCGCGTACATGATTATCAGACTCGGCCCACGTATCGCGAGCCACAGGGCGCGCGGAAATCGAGACGCATAGCGGGACAGCCAGCAGATGCTTCCGGAACCACCCCTGGAGGCCAATACGCACAGCAAGTGAATCAAGGTGCAATATTGCGCGAGGTGATCCCTGAAAATTTGTTGCCTGAAGTACAAGAAGCGCAGGATCAGCAGCCAGACAATCCAGTTGTACAGCGTTCGAGTCTCCCCCAAGATGAAAGCGAGCGAGACGATCAGGGCGAGAGTCGAGGGTCAGAGCAAGTGCGCGAGTTCCTTAAGGTTTTAGCCAACAATATTTGCAGTCACAGAATGATGCAGCTCTTGACAAGTAGCTATACAAGATGGACACAGAATATCGCCGATCTTAACGACGCAGAGGGTGGCCTCACTCAAGTCGAAAAACAAATTCGATTGCTGGAGGACGAAGGAGATGGTACTCGAGAGGATCTTGAGGACCTAAAATACCTGCGCGACCGCCGAATAACAAGACTGAAGCAAATTGAAGACGCTCGGGATCATGTCAGCACATTGGCCGAGCCAATGAATGACCTCAATGCCAAGCAGGCCAACCGGAACGAACGAATGTATGAGTTTGCCGACGTCTCTAAGGAGAGCAAAGAATTAGCATTCTTGCCTGATGAGTTCTGGTTGGCCTTCGATGATTGCACTTTGGCAAATACAGTCTGCAAAGACATCGAGCAAGAGATGCGACAAGTCGAGCAGAAACAGCTCGATGTATTCCAGCTCCTCGACGACCAGAGCGGAAATGCTGCATTCTCTGACGATGGGAACTCTTCACAGAATGGGGACGCCATCCGGCACACTGCATTCGAACAAACATACGAGGAGATACAAGAGCGCGTACGTGGACTGAACGATGCGTCCAGACAGTTGGGCCATCTGAGAAATAGATTGGATGTGGCAAAGGACACGCGATACGATCGAGAGTCGAAATCGATACAGATTGCAGAGGGCGCCTTTATTGGTGCAGGTTTCATGAGCGCCGTGACTGCCTTAGAAGGCAGCAAAGTCATCCGTCGGACCGCACACTTGCTTGACCCCAGCAAGCAGAACAGCGAGGAGAAAGGCCAGCTGAGAACAGAGACTGGAGATCCACTGCTGACCGCAGAATACATGGAAAAGTCGAACATCGCATCAAAAGTGGACCAAGCCAGGGAGGCGGTCAAATGGTGGGAAGAAAGACTTGAGACCTTCCGATTCGAATCAATGTCAGATGCAGGCTCGATGGATCCGGATGTGCAAGGTCAAGCCCACATGCGTGAAGTGGTTCGGATAACCCAGGAAATTCGAGCTGCGCAAGACAGGTACAGAGTAATTTTCCATGAAGCACTGAGCAAGGGCGCAATAGGTCGAGGGGACCAAGAATCGCAATTCCAGGACAGATCAAGCGATGGCTATAACGATTCCGATCTCGGGCTGCGGGAATTCCCATTACCGGCAGCAAAAAATGATCGCGTCAACAGGTGGGCGGAAAGCATTGGTCGGAGCAGGAAGGAGACCCAAGCGACGCAAGACGGACACGTCAAAGATAAAGAAGGCAGCTGGGTTGAACGCGTATCATCACTGGATCTTGACGAAGAGACGTGCACAAGACGTTCCGACCGCCGATTCAAGGATTACATGGAGCAGCACAGGAGAGCTTGTGAGCATCTCCGAGCAACGGGTCCGTTCGAGAAGGCTGAGAATGACTTCCATCCGAAGAACAATCCTGCACACCTGGAGGGTGTTCAGATCGATCGGAGCAACCTTAGGATCCCTACAGAGCTCGACGTAGACAAAGATGAGATCCAGCCGAGCAGAGACAAGTCGAGAGTACCATCTGGTCGGAACTTATAGTCGGCTGTGCTCTCGACGGCTATGAAGGCGAGAACATAGATGGCATCGAGTAGAAGACGACGACAACGACGACGATGACGACTGCGACACAGCCAGTAACACATTGCTCTAAGCTTGCAAACTGCTCTGACAAATGCCACTCGAGGAGAATGCAACGATTCTCATTGGCAGTCACTCGATGCAGCCTCGGGCAGTGAAGTGAGCAGCTTGGACAGCCACAACACAAGGACTTGCCGCCTTTCGTATTGTCGCGACGGGCGTCATCAATCATGGCCCGATCGACGTCAACAGGAGTGCCCTCGAGTCACTATTGTGCAGGTGAATGGTGCGGGAGTCTCCCGGAGCGCGCGCTATTGTCAACAATAACATGCACTTACCATTGTCTCCCACCACAAGCGACCCGTCAACTTTTTCATACTTGCGCAGAGAGAGTCTTCATATCTTTTTGTCGACGAGTATCGCATACCACCACCGCGATTGAAAGCACCACAATACCACACAACCACACAACTCGGAGAGACAGGCAGACATGGAGGCGAACCGTGAATCATCTGCGGGTACAAACCCCTCCCGCAAGAGAGAGGCATACCGAAAACCAGAAGGACCGAGGAAATCTCGCCGCATCGCAGGCGAAACGGCGGAGATCCCGGCTGCCATCTCCCAAAATTCTCGACCCAAGGCCCACAAGAGGTCACCGGCTGGCTCTGTTCCAGCTTACATCAAGAAGTTCCTTGCCTTGCTGGCCTCGACTGTAGGCATGCACAAGACAGTTCGGCGCCTGACGAATGCATGGAACAATGCCAAGGCAAACGCCGATCGGACAATGTTTGCGGAAAACGGTCTTTTTGACTTGCAGGAACGCCTGCGGCTTATGCAAGGCGAGCAAGGCGCCCAGGTGGCACAGCTTCAAAAGGTTCGCGAAGTTTTCAGGCAGAGGAATGAGCAATACGCCGATCTTCAAAGGTCTCTTCCCGGTCTGACAGATGCGATGAGGGACCTCAATGCGCAGCATTCTGAAAGCAATGGTGAGCTTTACGACTTCACCGAAATCCCACGAGATCACGCCGCCTTGAAGCTCTTGCCGAACGAGTTCTGGACCGCATTCGATCGGTGCGTGCCCATCAATGCAACCTGCAGACAATTGGAGGTGCAGATCCATGATGAGAAGCAAAAGCAGCAGCAGGCTCGCCAGGAACTCGCTGGGCGTATCCAGCAGTCTCTACTGCAAGTTGGAACGGGCCTTGACGCAGACCCAGCAGCATCAACCGTGACTCCTTTGAGTGATACTGCCGACGACGGAAAAGCGCGCCTCACGCTTCTGGGAACCTGTTCGGTGAAAATTGAAAAGGCCAAGAGGGCCCTGGACACAGCACTGGATCAGAGATACAGAGCAGAAGCCCGACTCAATTATTTTGCGGAGAAAGCATTCATCGACGCCGGCCTGTTGGAAGCCGAAAAAGACGTCAAAGAAGTCGAGCTCCAGCGCCGACCACAGATGGACTTGAGCAACGCCAATGTACAGAACCCACCAAGGTCTGTACCACAGCAGTCTACAACGATGAGCGCTGCGCCGGGCAATGTCGACGTACAGCACCCGCCAGGGCCTGTACCAAGACAGCAGCCTGCGCAAATGGGCGCTGCGCCGGGCAATGCTCATGCGCAGAATCCAACAATGCGGCACCAAAGCAGCTCGCACCATGGGCGATTCGACAAAGCCGAGTAAGGGTGGGACCAGGTTGAGCCATCTCCTGGGCGCTCCGAAAAGCTCAACGCATTCGACAAATTAAGGGTGGAACCAGGTCGAGCCATCTTCCTGGGCGCTCCGAAAAGCTAGATACGGTCGGCACTGGATTACGACGGACTCCAGGTGTCCCGAATAGCTTTGACCGGTCGGGATTTGGGTCTCCAGGAGCTTGTATGCAGGATTGGGTTTGTTGGATGAGACCGGCGACGGGTGGGAAGGAAAGATATGCTATCATGGTGGAATTTCAGGAACAGCGTTCGGACGGACATTGCAGACGATCATGCATTCGAGATTGGACAGACAAGATGGAGAGAGCGGCATGATTGCAAGGACAAAGGTGGCGGGAAAGCAGGAAGGAAGTTGCAATGCGACATGGACAAGTGTGATGGTACAAGATTGAAAGGTGGACGTGAAGGAATGCGCGAGTCAAGTTCATGAGGAACAAACGCTCATGGGATTCGCAGGGTTGGGTGTCACAGAATGCACGCGAAGAATTCATCAACATTAAATGGTACCCTCTATGCTCAATCTTTGGTGCACACGTGTCTGAATATACCGTGACTATGAGTGTGTGAAAATGTCAATGTTTGAGAAACTGGCGAGGTTTTTGGTGGTTGCGAGAAGAGCACCTCTATTATTGGCCCCTCGTCTTCGCACTAGCGGCTATATCCTTTGTTCCTCAGCTGGTCATTGGCTCATGATTACGGACACTAACGGTTGGACCAGCGGCACAGGCGGGACATGCGATGCGCTCCAACAGGCGTCCAACATGCTGTCGACCTTCAACATGCTGTCCAGTGGAAATCTGTGAAAATGCCTGCGGCACTGCCCTTTTTTTCCATTGGCGACAGATAGCAGTGCTCACTTGGTAGGAGAGGATGACAACAAGCGCCTCGTTCCGTTTCCTGGTCATCAGGCAACCATGACAATCTCCGGCTTAATGTGCTGCAGAGCGTGAAGTAACACGGGCACACTGGGTTTACCACTCTTTCGCTCGCCCTGGAAAATGCCCCGGCGGACAAGATCTCCACTAGCCAGCCGTTGCAAAAGGAGCCCGGCGCAGTGACCTTCATCGCTAGCATTAGCACCACGCCTAGGCTCAGAGATATAGACTGGCAGTAGGAACCAAAACTGTTTGGAGAAGTCGGACTGGGTGCATTCGCGGTCGAGATGCACCCAAAAGTCGCCTTCGTCGCTGGTCGTGACGGAGGAGATGACAGCACGTTTGCCTCTGTATGGGAATGTGTGTCCCTTGAGACGTATGGAGTGCTGCCGTGACAAGCTCGCTTCATTCGGACGCACTAGACCCCCCGAAGTTGCCTTTTCTTGCTGAATCGTCAAGTATACAATCTTTGCGACGCAGCAAAGATGCTTGGGAGCAGTGGGGAGTGACGGTTCAAGATCCGAGTTCTCCAGCAGGCATATCAAATACCTCACGCAGCGCTTTCCAAAGCCATCGCCCCAGAAACGAGGACCTCCACGAGGCATTAGGACCCAGTCGTTCAGTCGAGCAAAGTGCCATGACGGGAAACGCTCGTTCTCGATACGACGGTCGATTGAGAAGACTTCAGCGGCCGGCTCGGATTTCCAACAGAGCGACCAGGGCAGCGTACTCGCCAAGAATCCAAAGTAGAGTGTCTCGTTCAATAAGTCAGCGATACGTGTACTGATGCCGTGTATCGCAACAAGCTTATCCGTGCTCGAATCTGTGAGCTGGGCTTTCGAGTAGGTGCGAATCGCACGACACCACAGGATAATCCATCGGGACCGTGAGTTAATGCTGCTTGGAGCCGCAAGCCTTCCCGGCAGAGGTCGAGGGCTGTCTTTAGCGTTATTCTTTGTGATGTACGGCCTCTGTTGTGTGGCAACGCCTTCCGCGCACTCCCAGACCAGGCCTTGTGCGGCGAAGTGGAGCATTCTCGGTGCGAGGATTCGCTCTTGCGTTATCCAGCCACGGGCGAATATGGATGATGTTTCGTAGAAGTTGGCCAGCTCGTCGTCATTCTCATTTTCTGCACTCACGAGTTCGTAGTATTTTGGCCCATCTCCGTGACACCTGGCCCATGGAACGACTATGGATGGAGCATGAACTGGGCGTGCTATCTGGGAAAAGCAACCACTGTGACTGTTAGAACCTCGCGCCGCACCAAGGTTCAGCACACTCTCGGCGTAGACTCGATCCATGGTGATCGACTCCTTCTTCCAATCCTGATGGCTGTCATGGTCATGGCCCTGGATGATGCAAAAGATATCAATCCAAATGTATCTGATCTTAAGGAAGTTCGCCGCAATAATCGCATCTTGATATGTTTGCTCGAGCGAGCTGACAATCACTCCATCCTCCAGAAGTCTCTGGGTCTCTAGTGTCAGCTTAAGGCGAGGCGGCACTTTGCCCCAGCAATGGCTGAGGGTACAATATGGCCCAGCCATGTCGTGCTCCGAAGTGACAATCAATTTCACAGTATCACCTACGATTTCGAGCAGCCGAGTAGGATACCAGGCATTTGGCAGATGCTGCCTGCAGCGTTGGTGGTCTGTCCTACATTCTTCAAGCCACTGCGTGGCAAGTTGCAAAGCCTCGCTTGAGCCTGTATAATGTGATTCACTGGCTCTCAACGCCAGCTGATGCAAATCCCCTGCCTGACGAGAAGTAGCCGCGGGCCATAAGT
This sequence comes from Cladosporium sp. VS III D KN 1, assembly GCA_019775635.1. Lineage (NCBI taxonomy): Eukaryota > Fungi > Ascomycota > Dothideomycetes > Cladosporiales > Cladosporiaceae > Cladosporium > Cladosporium sp. VS III D KN 1. The sequence continues at coordinate 6,847 of JACWFN010000013.1, forward strand.
TGAAACATAGCGCTTTCGACGGCGTTGGCAATCTTGCAGGATCGGATGAGTTGATGATCCACAAGCGGTCGCAGTCCTGGTCGCTCTGACCGTTCACGAGGAGAAAAGACGTGCGTATCTCGCTCCGGCCTGCTGGTATAATGGCGGCGATAAGCCGACATACTTTACAGTCGCCTGCCAGCCCTTGCTCATAGTCCAATCGTGATCCGTGCAGTGGGATCCATTCGTAAAATGTTGTAATCCGCCCTTTGAAAGGACTCCAGTCCCAATGTCGCGCGCCAGTTTCAGGTGAACAATAATCGTCTAATGAGCCTTCGCGAAATATGGCGGAGCAAACATTGCAGATGTCCGACATTGTTCTCGCACGACATTTGGATTGCGACGCGTTTGAGGACGTGCAGGATGCCAAGCATCTGACCGCGGTTGACCTTCAGATAAGCTCGCTAAACTGTAAATTGGGTAGTCTGTAGCTTAAACGCACGTACAAGCATGTATACGCAAAGTATTGGGAGGGAGATTATACACAGAAGTGCGTAGCGGCGAGACTTCATTGACTGCTGTGCCGAAGGCTGTAAGTGTGGCCTTGAATACCAACGCGTGATGACATGCATTTGCATATTCACAGAACATTCACTGACGGAACGTCTAAAGTCGTTTGTTACGGCAGAGAATCTCCTTTGTATCATTGATTTCATTCTATACGGCATATGCACGCTGGGAATCTGTTTGTCCCTCAACAGTATCCACCCGGATCTGTGACAGTAGAGTAGAGAGAAAAAGGAGAAAAGAAAGCAAACACGCCAATCTCAAGGTTCTGACGACTTGATAGAACTCCATGTTCCCTTCCAATGGTGCAATAGTAAACGTAAAACTCCAAGAAACAAAAATCTCGCTCGTGCAGTCTCCCTACAAGATGTTATCTTGCTGGAAGATGAACGGCTCGTCGTCGTCGCTCTCTTCTTCGTCGACTGCTTCGTCTTCTTCTTCGACTTCGCGCCCAGGCTTTCTGCCTTTGTCTGAGCTTACTTCTTCGGCGATGCTCTGTGTGGATAGACGAGAGCGGACGTGTGGTGCGTGGGGTTGCATGCGGCTTGGTGAGGAGGATGTTGAGAGGCCGGGCACGTTGGATAGGCGGCGTGATGGTGGCGTCAGTGAGGTTTGCACCAGGCTCGAGGAGCTCATTTCTTCAGCGAGCTCACTGCTGGCCAGTGACATGTTCTTGAACCTGCTCAGGTTGATGACGTTGTTGTGAGGAGCAGGCTTTCGAGTAGAGAACGCCTTTAGGTCTTTGGCGCGTTCGACGGTGGAGATGAAGGCAGCAATGTCGTCTTCGTCGGTGCGGCCGCTCCCAGGGCTACCAGACGCGCCTGTTGCTAGATCTGTCGCCAGCCCGCCGGATTTCTCCTTGCTGCTGCTGCTACTGGCACGGCCACTGCTAGTGGCGCTCTCTCCGGCACGGCTGCTCTGTGAGGTACTGGTCCAGCGCTTGCGACCTGCAAAACTGCTGCTGTAGCGGTGGACAGGTGCCGGCTTGGGTGATGTTGAGCCAGAAGATGCTATGGCCATGTCTGGTGTGATGCCGCCCGGGTTGCGTAGCGCTTGCTGAGGTAGGGTATTCAGCGATAGGCGCTTTGAGTGTGCCGACGTCCCGGTGAGAGTGGACGGGCGAGGAGCTGAGGTGGAGGGGGAGGGAGAGGCCGCATTGGTGCGGGGTGAGGAGGCGACACTGCCGGCCTTGAAGGGCGGGTTCTTGATGTAGTCCATTCCGGCGGAGGTGGTTGGTATTGATTGAGGTGTTACCCTCCGCTCTGGAGATGGTGCTGTGTCGCTGGCGCCGGAGGCGGCGCGGTGGCGGAGCGCCGAGACTGGCGACTCTCGCTTGCCTGTGGCGTGGAAGGTGCCTAGGCTTCCGTACGCGCCGCCTCCGGCTACTCGCGCTCCTGCTCTGGTGCTGCCTGCGGGAGCAAGAGATGAATTAAGGTCCTCTTGGCCCACGGAATGGCGATTACCTCCAGGAAGAGACCTCCCACCACCAGGATAACGAGCCAGTCCTGCATCGAGACCGGCGAATCGTGACGATAGTAGTGCTTCCGCGTCTGCTACTGTGAGGTCTGCGTTGGTTCTGTAGTCGAGTGAGATTGATAGAGGTCCGGCAGAGCACAGTAATGGCGCGAAGTCGTGATGTTCTGTTGTCTTCGTGTTGTTGATATCGGGTGGGCAGAGAGGAGTGCTCAGCGCGTCTTTCGAGACACGGGCAGCACTCGTTCGCCCTTGCCGTATTCGAAAGCGCAGCTTGAGCGGTTGGGCGTTACTGGGCTGGCGACTCAGTCTTCTGTGAAGCTTCCACGCCGGCAGGAAACGTGCATACGTGTACAACGACCTGAACAGCAGGACGCCTTTCTTGTACACATTTGGCAGTTGATCGTTGAGCTGAGAAGCCTTGTACCGGCCCATGTCGCCCAGTTCGATCGTCCACCGCTCCAGCATCACCTCGTAGTACCGCCCGCCGGCCCTGTTAGACTTCGGACTTGACTCAGCAGCCACAGAGTCCGCCACGTCCCAGCGTCTGCCGACATCGTCGACAACGACGAGAGACTGGTTTTGCGTCAGGTTGGAGGTGTCAACATACACCTCGATCACCAACGGTGGAGGTGGCTCGTCGCTCAATTCAGAGCGCCTCCATTCTTGCAAGTCGTCGGACAGCACATCAGTCTCATCTATTATGATGTTGAACTACAGCAAACGTCAGCAGGAATACAATAAGCCGCAGTTTACACAAACAAGAAGGTCAACGCGCGACGAGACAAGCCTAGCGGACCACCATACACCGACACGAATCCGAAATTGGTCAAGCCAGGTATGCAATCCAGCTTCCATGAACGAGCTGCCATACTCGAGACATTTCATCAGAAGGACATGGGCAGGGAAACATCCGTCTCCAGTGTGCCGTAGAGGAAGGATCTGGGAGCACAAGTCGCGTCTCTTAACAACCGTACATCTCGGTGAACAAACACCGGACACCATGGTAACTTTATCGCCACGCTGTGACCCGTGCTGGAGGTTGCATCCCAGTCTCGTCAACAATAGGGAGTTGAGTTCGCTCCTCGATTTCAAGCGACCACCGGGACCAACTTGTCCACTAGGTCAGATACTTGCGAATAAATGCAGACAGTAGCCCTAGATCCAGGAGACGATACTGGCGAATGCAGCAAGATGTCCCGCAAAGTCGAGAAGAAGCTGATAAGCTTAGTGATGCGATACGCAACATTTCGCAGGTCTGCTATCATGATCAAGAGCTCTAGAGGGCACCTCTGGAATTCATGCAAGATGACATACGGACCCGACGAGTCGTCGACATACCCAGCGGCTGCACATCAAAAAAAAAATCCAGGATTACCTCCAATTCAGTGCGACACGTCGGCCATTCCGGTTCCAGGCATCGTGCTCCAGGTTAGGCGCATTACGCCCATGTCCAGATTCGTCTCGCATTCCACCATGCACAGCTTGCAGTCTCGATCGTTCGGTGAGAACAAGAAAGACAAAAGACTTACCCATTTGTTCTGCCTCAACTCTCCATCTCTATTATACGCCGCAGGCAAGTTCGCTCGCGCAGAGCACACTGCTAAGGCAGCTTTGGTGTGGAAGTTCTGCCATACGAACGTCAGTCTCTTCTGAACCCATCATCTTCCTTCAGGAATCATCTATACGCACCTGGATGATCTGATTTAACTTGGTATGGTCTTTCTCTTGTTGCGAGCCGCCGACTGCAGCTCTGGACGCCTCCGCAGCCGCCGCCCTCTCCGTATACGAAGCCAGATCGACGCTGGATCTTGCCCTCTGCAGCGGCTGTTTTCTTTGACTGTTCATCCTCTCTTGATCGTTCGCAGGATTGCTTGTGTGTGATGTGCTCCTGGCAGGTGCACGAATGTGTTGATGCATCTTCGACGGGTATCTCTGCCCGCGGAAGCTGTCTTGTGGGAGCCCAGGCGCAAGAAAGGCTTTAATAGTGTGCGGTGAAGTTGTGGTGTCGATCCGTGAATGGCGGATTGCTATGACAGAATGGTGCTATGATCAACGCGGCTTGCGTGCTCCATGGTAACAGACGACCAGTACAAGGCAAGGCGAAAGTCGAGTAATGTCGAAGAAGCGAAGTGGCTCGAGTGGTGCCTGAGCCTACGCTGTTCCTGCAGCTGACCGGGTCTCAAACCGCACGGCACATGGCGGTGCTCTGTGAGGCAGCAAGCAAGTTCGCAGCTAAGTCAACCGGTCAGGCCGTGTGGAAGAGCCCGGGGAAGGGTGCTGATAAGCCGATCGCGGAGTCTGTGTCCGTTCTGGATGGTTGCAAGGAATCGCGAAGGGTAGAGAGGGAGTGGCTGCAGCTTTGCGAAGCTGTTTGGAGATGTGGAAGACCTTGATGAAGGACCTTGGGGGTGTAACGAGGGCGGAGGGCTGGCCTCGTGGTGTGCTGTTGGGCGAGTCGGGCTTCGTCACAAGCCTGAGTCGGCGGCGGCTAGTACGCACGCGGTCAAGTCTAGCATAGGCGGCTATCGCGAGCGATAACACGACACAGTCACCACGATGGAGATGAAGGAGTATTTTACAAGAGAGAGATGGCGAGGCTCCACGCTGCCGACAGGACAGGCTTCGTCTTCCCTCCTACTGTGATGCTTTGCGTGATCGCAGGCGCCTCTCGATCCGGCTCGAAAGTCAGTGCACCGCCATCCCGGTCCCTTGATCGATTTCCCCAGGACGGGCCCTTCTCCGTCAACGACGATCCACTATACAGGTGCAGCCTCGATCCGCTTTCTCGGTAGTCACGGCAGAAGAATCACGCCTGTTTTGTTGATCTCTAAGGTACTTGAAAATCACGAGGAGCTGGCCTTGACTCCGTTCAGGTAGACGCTTCTCTAAAACATCCACCAAGAAACCTTTGTGTGCAGCCGGCAGAGACAATCTGCCTTGGCGAGATTCGGCGACTTCGACTCCGTGCGGAGAAAAACCTACCTACCGCCCAGAGCATGCACCATGGCACCCGAGTCTGACGCGATCCCCTCAGCAACCCAGACGAGCAGACGAGCTTAAGATCGTAGCGGTAATACTCTGGATGACACGCGAAAGGGCGATCTATCACGAGTTAGATGACCGAGCCTTTGGCTGGCCTATGCCACAGCATCTAAATGTAACAACCACAACAAGCGGCCGTGGAAGCAAAGCATCCGGGCTGCCGGTATCTGTGCACTGATGATAATAGTATAGCACTGCCCAGAAATACTATACGACTGCCTGCCAATCATGAGCCTTGTGGTAGTAACTGGAAACGGACTCTTATGCGGCTACTGTGCTGCATAAGCTCGCCTTATCTTGCTTCCCTTTTGTAGGCCATTAGAAGTATGCAACGGTAGTTAGCGGCCACGGATAACATAACATCTGCAATCGCACTGGTGTACGGACTTCCATGGCTCAACATGCTACAGGATCTTTTCGCAGGTCTTTCCATGCATTCAACGCCAATCAAGCCAAGTTTAGGTAGACAACCTCAAGTGCGACTCTCGTGCAGGACTCATAAGCAACCCTTGTCTCCTACGGCTTGGCTCCGCATCAGTCTGTACCAAAAGAACATCCAAGCCAGTCGGTTGATGAAAGTATCTGCTCTCTCGTAATCCCAGCTTATGCTAAACACATGCACCTTGCTCGACTTGTGACGTCGCCGGGCCTTGCAGGTTGCGTTCTTCAGCAAGCAAATAAACGGACAGTATGATGCAACCTGCTCTTAAGGTTCTTATACTACTCGAGTTGTAGGGATAGGCTTATCACTGATAGCTCTGGAATGCCTTCGGTACGCCCGAGATCAGGGAGCTAGCGTAGGGCTGACCATCATTCGAAAGCGCTTTACCTCCCACTGAAATAGGGCGGAGATCACTCCGGACAACAACATACACATTGATAGGGCGAATGCAATGGTTAGCAGCCGGAGCCTAGGCCCAGCTGTCAATGTCGAGTGGCAAAACGCATTGCGCCCGTACCAGCGCCGCAGCGTAAAAGGCACCCCAACACCGACTTGACCTCCCCCAGCAGACCGTCGCTCACACGCTGTGTACACGATTACAGCACACGCCCAATGTTGCTTGCACTTTCCCGCTAAGCTGGTTGCAATGGCACCCGAGGCAGCTCGACACACCCAAGATGGCAATCCGGAGCTTCTGGCGAAACGAAAACGAAGGCTGTATGAGAGCCGCCGCGAGCGCGAGTTTTACTCTTACTACGAGTCTGTTCTGGCTTATGCCAGCAGCGAGCCCAAGTTCTGTGATCTCAACGACCCAGAGGCTGCTGCGTCACATCTGGCGATTTCCTCTTCAGACAAGACGCTCGCAGCCTTCACACAACTCGCCGCGCTGAAGCTGGGGACAAAGAGATCCATGATCTTCTTCTTCGACTCCGAGTATGCTTATGCCATTGCCGAGTCCACACGCTCGCTCTCCCTTAACGACGATTCTCACCACGCTCCTGGAGACTCGCTGTGGCTGGGCTTTACAAAGATTCCTCGAGGCCTCTCTGTGTGCGAAGTCACTGCAGATCTTCCGGTTAACGAGGGCTCGAACGCGCATGATCCTTACTCAAGCTCTCTGGCGCACATTGTCAACAATCTGTCTGAGGACACTCGTTTCTGCGACCGGCCATATGTACACAATGGGCCGAAAGCACGCTTCTACGCCGGTGTCCCGATCACCACCCCAAAAGGCATCAACATCGGATCACTTTGTGTCTTGGATGACAAGCCGCGTGATGGCATTGAAAAAGACCAGGTTGATTTCCTGCGGGGAATGGCGTCAGCGATCATGTCACATCTAGCATTGGTACGATCAATTCCTCTATCGTAATCTCATTGCTAATCGTGGTATTTAGGTGCGAGCCAAAGAAGATAACCAGCGTAGTCACAATATGAATACTGCTCTTCGTGCTTTTGTCGATGGACAGCCGGATTCACGAGATTGGTGGCACCGTCATGCAGATCCATCGGATCCTGAGCACTCGTCTGACAAGACAGATGAAGGCCGGCTGCAAACGTCCAACGATAGGAGTGACACTGCCCCAATCAGGCCGAATCCTACAAGCGGACATTCTGCCCAGACCGGATATTCCAGATCAACTCACACATCTGACACAATGGCAGCGGCTGACTGTGCCTCGGACCAAAAACCTCACCCAAATGCTCAGTCTCATACAGAGCCCACCTCGCCAACACGACCGACACTTGCCGAACGCCAGAAATCCGGTGATTCTGCAGGCTCTTACAAACCCAGTGCATCAGCTCATTTGATGAGTGGAGGCCCCGAGCAAGACCTTGCCTCCCGCATCAAAGCGACAGCAACACGCGCTGCGCACTTGATACAAAAGGGTCTGTCTGCAGATGGCGTACTTTTCCTTGACGCAGCATTTAACAGTATCGATGGGCTCATCCACGGCACGCAAGGACTCTCTCAGACCGATACTGAGACGGACGGACCCCAGATATCAGATGGTGGGAACCGTAGAAACGCAGTCACACACGAAGACAACCAAAAGGCCACCACAGGCACAGTCCCGCAGCCACGGAAGCAAAGTGTCGTGTTAGGCTCGGCGTGTTCTCCTGACATTGAACCTCGGGTCCGAGATGCGATCCAAGAAGCAAAATTTTCCGAAAAGGTGCTGAAAAGTCTACTGCGACGTTATCCAGAAGGGCACGTGTGGCACTTCAACAAAGATGGCGAGGGTTCAGACGATGACCAATCTGCTTCAGACGTTGCCCTGTCATCGACCAGCGCTGGAGAGTCTGCCGGGTCCGAGTCAGATCAAGGTGCACCCTCATCCTCGTCAACCAAACGTGCAGCCAAAAGATCACTGACTCGGAAGAGAGACAAAGTCGCGATTCAAGAGATGTTTCCTGGTATACGGAGCCTCATCTTCGTGGGGATGTGGGACCCTCATCAAGAACGATGGTTTGGTGCTTCAGTCATTCTCAGCTATTCCCCTACGCGAATCTTTTCTATTCGCAGCGAGATCAGCTACATGGCGGCTTTCTGCGATGTGCTACTCGGGGAGATATGGCGTTTGCAGGCGCAAGAAGTCGGTCGGGCGAAGAACGACTTTATCTCTTCTATTTCTCACGAGCTTAGGTCACCACTCCATGGTATCCTAGGCAGTGCCGAGATTCTTGAGAAACAGGAACAGCAGCCTCTGAATCAGGAGTTGATACGGTCTATCACTTCTTGTGGCACCACGCTCCTTGATGTGGTAAGTCATTATGCCCAGCCCAGAACGCCCATTGAGAAGTCATCCGCGCATGCGTCTGAATAACATGACCTTGGCCATTACTGACTCTGCTGCCTAGGTCGATGGTTTGCTCGAATTCTCTAGATTGAACAGCAGCGCCAAGAATTGGAGGAAGTCGGAATTGTTCAATGGTGCGAATTCATCCTCGGACGTACCGCGCGCTGCCGCACCGGAAGAAGATTCAGGTGTCATGATCAGTACCTTGATTGAAGATGCCGTCGAAGCCGCCTGTCTGGGATTTGATCACCAGAGCACAAAGCAGGAAGGCACGAAAAGCGCATTCAACGATCACTCCGCGACATTAATACTGGACATAGACGATGCCAGAAATCCAGATTGGCAATTCTCCGTCTCGAGCGGGTCATGGAGAAGAGTTTGTCTCAATATCGTACTGAACGCCCTCAAGTATACGCCAAGTGGCTACATTGTCGTCTCTCTGCAGAAGAAATGGGGACAGAGCAAGGCCAGCGGGGAACGCACCGCACTTGTGGAACTTACGGTCGGTCTTCATTTTCTACTCTGTTAGAGATCTGATTATGCTAACACAACCACTTCAGGTTGAGGATACCGGCATTGGCATGTCATATGACTTTCAGGAGAATCATCTATTCCGACCATTCCAACAGGAAAATAGCTTGACTCCTGGCACAGGGCTGGTATGCATATCCCTCAGCCAAGCGAATCGCGAATGAAAGAGAGACACAGTGAGGGAGAGGATTGGCACGCTGACACGGTTTCCCAGGGACTAAATCTCGTCGCGCAGATCGTCAAAATTCTCGGGGGTACAATTAGCCTGCGTAGCAAACAGGGGGTGGGGACTACCGTCAAGGTAGCAATACCTCTCCACTGCCCTCCATCGACACCTCCGCGTGAGGACAGTCCCATCCAACTCCAACCGCCGTCTTTGCAGACCAGCGTGGGTTTCATCGGCTTTGGCTCTCTTGGAAGAGATGCTTCAAGAAACAAGGTGCGTTCGGAAGGCAGCGAGCGCCTGATGAACAGCTTGAAACGAACCTGCAAGCAGCTCGGGATGCCCGTGGTAGCCACCAGCGAGGCTTTCGAGAGCAACGCTTCTGTGTACGTGGTCCGAGAACAAGAAGAGCCGCCTGGCCACTTCTCCATGACCAGAGACAGCAATCTCAGACGCTCTTTACTCGCAACGAAAAAGCCACTGATCTTCGTTTGCGCTTCGCGCGAGTCCACATTCAGACTTCAGTCGATGGTCGCGCCGCTCAGCCTTGTCACCAACACGCAATACCTTTGGCCTCCCATTGGCCCTGCAAAGCTGCTTGGCGCCATTTCTGCTTGCCGTATGTTCTTCCCTCTGCATTACATTTGCGCTCCGGAAGTGACATGACTGATCCGAGAAATATAGTATCATCGAGTTTCGACCCGCCGCTCCGTATAGGTAGCCCCAATGCGTTGAAAATGTCGCTCTCGGCATTGGAGCATGTCACAGCAAGGCCTAAGGACCTGCCGATTCGTCCATCAGCTCCCGTAGAAAGTCCTAGCGAAGAGACCATGAACAGAACGACAAACGGAAGGGACGCCACGCTCGCCTGTCAAGATGAACCTCGACCCAACCTTCTGCCTCGATCCCAAAACAGCGAGGGCGAGGTAGCATCTGTTCCCAGCTCGCCTCCACTTAAAGCGCCATCGCAACGCAGCCGCACCAAGACGGAGCCGCAAGATGGGTCGGCCACGCTATCTCTACTATTAGTAGACGACAATGTATCGTATTGACCTTGCAGCGTAGTTGCTACGTATGTTTTCGCTAACCACATGAGCAGAGTATCAATCTGCGCCTCCTCGAAGTCTTCGCCAAGCAAGCGGGCCACCCTTACCGCACCGCAAAGAACGGACAAGAGGCGGTCGACGTCTACAAGAGCGCAGCCAAAGGCTCCGGTGCAGATTCGACCGCGCCTCCAGTCGTCAAGCCCGAGGTCATCCTGATGGACATCAACATGCCGATCATGGACGGCTTCGAGGCCACCCGCGCCATACGCTGCTTCGAAACGGAAAGCGCTTGCTCGCCCGCGATCATCGTCGCCGTCACTGGTCTTGGCGACTCGGCGGCGCGAGAGCAGGCTTTCGCGAGTGGCATGGACTTGTTCTTGACCAAGCCTCTCAAGATGAAAGAGCTGACCGAGGTTCTCAAGAAGACCCGTGCGATCATGCACAGGTGAAGCCTGACTGCAATAATCCCTCTTGAGGTTGATTTATGGACCAGATGCCTCCAACATGGAGGTGTGATGTTGGTCAACCATGCTGTCGTTGTCTGCAAAGGTTGCAGGAGGTCTCGAGGCATGGAACGCGATCCGACTTTCTCCACCAAGCTACTTTTTGCTCGTGACGGTACTATTGAGCACTCCAATACGCTTGCGAGGATCAGAGAGCTGCTCTTGAGATGGCATCCCGTTGTTTGACGGCACGAGATCGCAGCGCCCGTATCATAGGACGCCTATCGGCTTCAACTGTCCACATGTACCTTGCGCTGCGTGACGTTGCTCACAGGGACATGGACTCCAAGCGGAGAGCTGAGCATGCGGACCACAAAGTTCCGGCACCGAGACGATGCGGCCTGGAATCATTCCTGATGAATTTGGTCTAGGCGCAAGAGCTGATGTGGGTCTTTGGGAATGCCCAAACGATTTTGCGTAAGCCATGTGCAAAGCAAAAGTCTGATGCCAACATTTGCCTGCGTGGACGTTCCTTGAAACGTCTCGATCCGAGATCGCACCCACTCGGCCGTTTCGAGGTTGCATCTGAGCTGCTAGACCCGTCATGTAGAATTCTGCTCCGTAACGGACCCAAGACAGTATGCCACAAAGGGCCAATTTGCGCGTGTAGTATGGTATTAATGCCAGGTGATGCATCCGAGCAGCCAACGCGAAAGGTAAGCAACGCCGTGGGATAAGCCGATTTCGCATACTACCGATTGTTCTTTTTGACAATTGACGATTCCGTGTCTCGTTGCTATGACTCCTCGCGTCCCGGTCGAGCCGCACGTGTAACTCTTGTACAGCTAGTCTACATATAAATCACCTCTACAACCCGCTGCAGCCATGGCATCGGAACATCGAGTGCGTGGAGAACAATTTGGTCCCAGGGACACTTGTAGTATTTTGATACCTCAGCCAGGCGGCTCTCAAATCGAACATGGTTAGCATTGAACATAGCCACGAGGACTACCTTCGAGGGCTCTTGGCATGTTTCCTGTCTTGAATAAACGTACTCCAGCGGAGATTCCCATTCTGTCCCAGTTCCTTATACTCCGTAGGTCGATGAGATATCAACATGTATCATCCTGAGAGTTCTTGTCCAGCAGACTGATTTGATCTTATCGCTACCGAAGCCATGGGATGCCGGGACGACGTCCCGCTCAAAAGTCGATATCTGATTATACCATTCGCTATCCAGCTGCAATTGATCATGGTATCACCAGCAGGCAGATTGTTCAAGGTCTGAAAGCTTTCCAAGAAGTTCTTCGCTTCAGGAAGGCAGAGCGCAGCATGAATTCCATAATCGTTGCCCTGACAGGCCTGGTTGAGCCGTCGACATAAGAAGAAGCTTTTGAAAGCGACAGGAGTTTTTTAATGTAAAAGCCAGCCAAGGCCAAAGAGCTGTGCGGGACCAGGTATTACTCCTCTTCTCGCCCGGGTGGTAATCTGCCACCGACTTCTGATTGAAGACCACGAGCAGGAGATTCTCGAAGCTAGCTGTCGCTCTGAGCTCCTCCGCCAGATACGTCAGCTTGTGTCGTCACGCATCGAACTCATAGTGTACGTCCCACGCTCCTATTTCGCTCATATGACATGCAATACCCGGTTTAGAAGTCGCATATCAGCCCGGAATTATGATGGGCGGCATTTCGGTTTATACAACCAGAGAACGAACAATCTCGCTTGGTCTGTCATCGTTCTTATGTCTTTATCGAAGTTCCAGCTCATCTGCCCGGAAAGCCTCAACGATAGCTTTCAACGATGCGCGTTCAAATCCACGCCCACTCATCGGGCTCTACGGGATGGAAGTTGTCGCGGCGCGGATTGTGGAGTGGCCCGTACTGGAAGCGCTGGCGTCGGCGTCGGCGTGTCTGGCGTAGGTGTTACAGATGCTCTCAGTGGGGAAGGGCGCCTTGGTGTTGACCCTGCGGGCTGATTTCGAAGAAGATTGAGTTTCAGAGGAGCTTTGTTTTCCAAGCTGGGAGATTCGGGAGCCTGCGGCTGGAACAGCTGCATGTCTGCAGCCACTTTGTGGTGCGCTACTGAACCCTCGAGCTTGTATGCTCCTATGTGCCATTTCAGGTAAGGCTTGTGGACTTCCATCGTGCGCAGACTCTCTGCCAGCAGGGCAACGGCACTTTCGAGGTGCACTGCGGTGTTGAAACTTTGTATGCAGACATAGCGCAGCGCGCCATGCACGGGCGGTGTTGGCGGCGGCGTGTGGCATTCGTAGCACTCTTGTGAGATCCACCCCGGAATTTTGTCTAGTTGAATTGTGCGAAGGTAATCGAAGGCTGCAGAGCTGCAGAACGCAAGGCGGACGACATACGGTGCCGAATCTTGTTCCAGGTCAGTAAGTTCCGGGGCAACTAAGTGCGTCGATGTGGTGCGTAGGCGGAGGCCGAGTGGAGAGGGCTGTAAGATACGAACAGTGGTGAGGACTAGGGCTAGTAGCCTTGAGCGTGCTGAGGTGGTTCAGGTCACGTGCGTAGTAGGGGCTCGGACGGCCGCAGAGCTCTTCAGATGTCCAAGACCATGGCGGTGAATGGGCATGCTCGGATTGACCACCGAACCGCCATTGGAGGTCATCCTCGAGCAATAGCAGAACCGAGAGCTTCAGATCAGGCTCGCCGTCCTTTCCGGCCACTGCAAACGACGGTACGATGTCGAGAGGCGAGTAGATGGATCCGTAGGCGTACGAACTCGTTGGGAGATGCCGATGCAGTCGCTGATGTCTCTCCAGAATCGGTGCTGGCGGCTGGAAAACCTCAGTCAAGCAGGCAGGACGTGTGTGCATCGTGTCGGCAAGCGTGCGCAAACGAACATCGGAGATTGACAAGACGATGCTCAAGCCCACGCCGTCGCACTCGAAAGAAGAGGCACCATGCTCGAATGATTGTGTAGATGTGCACCCAAGGCCGCTGTCGTGGCCGCTGCAAGACAGTGAAACTTGGGCGCAAGCGGTGACGTCAAGCGTAGCGAGTATTTCTCATTCCCATGCTGACAGAAACGGTATGCTTCATGCTGCGGCGACAGACGGCCTCACAACCATCAGCCCGGAGTGCCTAATCCCTAGCGCCACCGAGTCATCGCTGTCGGCCGTCGGAGTCGTCGCCGGCGCTTCCGATGGAGGACCTGTAACAGACGGTCCAGGACACAGCAAATGTAGCCAGTGACGTCCTTCTGAGGGATTGCAGATCTCCAAGCGTGCAGGCGTGTAGGCGTGTTAGACTGCTGCCAAAGTGTGCGTGTGGCGAAGGTTCTTCTGACGTTCCGTTTCATCAGACTTGCTTGCCCGCTCAAAACGAAGTCCCCAAGCCCATGGCTGGTGATCGTACTCGGAGACTCGGAAGCAATCGTGTGGTGGCATCACACTCTGCATTGAGACGAAACAACGTCCGGTAAGATGGATCGACCATCCTGCGCAACTGCGTGAGCAACGCCTCAGCATGAAAACATACCACAACAGCTTCCATCGTCCCAGCGCGCCTCTCCGATCAGAATCTCTTCCAGGGGCACTGGAAATGATCGGGACCTGTGAGCAGTAACAAATCAAGGTACGCTTCTTGAGCATAGAAGCTGTGTAGCAAGGCAAGCCTCGCACGTGTCAGTAGGTAATGTCTTGCTGATCAGCGACATTCTCCAAAGGCGAATAGCCTAGAATATAGCCGGTCGACAAGCTCTCACCAAAGCAAAACCGGGGATTCTTCGAGCATATGTTGGCCTGTCAGGTGAGCAGTAACCTGCTTCCGAGCCAACGTGCAAGAATACTTTCGGAAGACCAGGTCCTTGGTCTCTGTACTGTCGTATAAAATCCCTATCAGTGCGAATCCTTGCCCATGCTCGGTACTTTCACCGAGGCAAATTGTTGCATCTGACATGTCTGAGCAGTCTAACAATCTTGCTCACAGCGCGTAAAGCAGTGTTACCACTTTCCAGGAATCATTGCGTCGTTCGAGTGGCAGTGATGGACGCATGGCGGGGCTAATATCATGCTTGATTCTGTCGAAAGCGATGGTGTATCATCGCAATCTATCCATTAATACTCCAAATGCCGCTTGTCGACACTTTCACTTATTGCTGTGCCCCGAGACTGGATGTATCCATCGCAATCAAACTCGAGGCTCCAGACGTATATTCTTTGACGTCTTGTCTGCCGTAGTGTTTGCGCAACAAAATCGAAAAGGTCGTATCCGGATTGTTGGCGTTCGAGTGTTCCGCGTAACAGTAACTATTGCAATGTAAAATTGAATGATAAATTGGGACGACGCTTGGAGACATCAAATTGGTTTTATGAATTCGACGAAATGAAGACATCATGACGTTCTCGACACTATAAACAGCTAATCGCACTTTTTTGAACCTGGCAAGTAAGTAATCACCAGAACATCGATGGGTGGTAAATCCATAATGACGTCGAGCGCAGCCTATTCTCAGCCACAGCAGTACGATGTCGCTTTCGCAGCCGATGGGGAATGGTTAGGTGGCTCGAGAGTGGTATTGGAAGCGTGGCTGATCGAGTTGCGCGTGGGCGATCGGCTTTTGGCAGGATCGCGCAGATCGCTGGTTGGGTTGTGCGGAGCGTCATCCAGGCACCTTCGCTTGTATGTATCGCACTGTTTTTGTCGTCGCAACGATCGCATATTGGATTCCGCTCACGAGATACAACAACAGATCGATCGGTACACTCGCGTTGCAGAAATAATGTTGTTTCGCAGGTTTTCATGTCCGATCAAAGCGCGTGCTTGAGATCGCAACTTTGGCTTTTGTAAGCGCGATTGACGTGCCTACCGTAAATTCCTCTAACCCTGCCTACCATTATTTGACCTGGGCCGCGAGAAACTCGAAGATGTGATGAGGATACCGTATTTCATATGTGTATAGCTCCAATATAGACCGAGCAAGATATTTCTAAATATTTGTTAATCACAAAGAAAATCGTTCTCAGTGCTGGTGTGCGCAGCTGCATATTTATTTACGGCTTCACTCGCAGAATAAAAGCTCTTGAGCTTGCTGCTTTCAAGCTTGAGGGAGCGGTTTACAGCAAGCAAACGATTGAATCGATCGGACATTGATGAGTCCCCACACGATTCATACCTACATGGTGGCATGCACGATTTTTGGCCAACAGAACAATGAAATACACAAATTGAATTCATATACTAGTAAGAAACATTCATCGAAACGGATCGATTGTTGGGTGACGGTAATCGTACAATATTCATTGTTTCGTGCTTGCTATCTACTCTATGCTCAACCTGGGCTATGCTTTTAGGATATAGGCCATATGCTGAGAAAGACATCTAGACGTTTTGGCGTCGGATCTAGCTGCGCTCGCTTCCACGGAGGCGGACGACTTGGCCGTACTTCTGCAGCTTGGTGATAAGCTGGTCACCTTGCTTGACTACGTCGTTGTATCTGGGAAGAGTCAGTAATGTGCAAGATAACAAGCCGAAAAGAAAAGGGAACTCACTGCTTGTTTTTGTCATCAGGTCTCTGTGTCTCAATCACGCCCTTCACGCGGTCGATCGTGCAGGGCAGCCTTTGGCTGGCGATGAAAGGCGCCAGATCCTTGTCCAGCCACGCAACGCTGACGCCGAATGAGTTCGCCATGCTCTCCAGTCCGACAACCTTGTAACTTTGCAGAAGCTGTGCGTATGCGCGCAACCTCATCTCACGCACGAACCAGTTCTTGTGCTCGAACAAGTAGCGGTCTTGTGAGAGGAACTTTGTCTCGACAGCTGCAAGTGATGTGAAGAAAGAGCTGTAGTTGCCGTTGTAGAGCGCGGAAACCATCGTCGCAAGTGGGCTGAAGTCGATCTCGGGCTCAGTCTCAGGAGCGGCACCAGAGGCAAGAGTGGTCAGGTTGACTACGGTTGGCTTTGGGGTGGAGGTGGAAGGCTTCTTGGCGTCCGAGTCAGTCTCCATAGAGTCGTCTGCGCCTTGTCCAGCAGAAGGAGCGCCACCAAGTGCGGAAAGGCGGTCTTCGTTGGAGGATGCGCCGAAGACAGCGCGGATCTCGGGTGCCTCGACAACCTTGGATTTGAATTCGCGACGAGGAAGTGCCACCGCGCCAGCGAGGGTGGCGTAGACAACAAGAGAGCTGTAAGGGCAGAGTTCGGTTGAGGTGAAGGTCGAAAGAGAATCAAGAAGTGGTGTTGCAGCAAGACCATGTGAGCGGATAGTGAGCAGGTGCAAGCCAGTGTAGGCCTTCAGCCTGTTGCGACGGTCCCAGTCTCCTCCAGTCTCGACAAGCTGCTGTGCACGATCGACGTTCTTCTTCACGAGAAGCTTGTCGTCGAAGAACAGTCCTATCCTGATGATGGCCAGAACAATATCGATCTTGGTACCCAGGATGCTGGTCTTCTCAAACAACTTCTCGAACTCCTCCAGAGCCTTGTCCTTGTCGCCGACCTTTGCATAGAATTCTGCACGTTTTCCTTGCGCATTTGCAACCTCAGTGTCGCCAGCATTTTCCACCGCATCATCCTCCTCCTTCTGAATGGTCTCGAGCTCTTTCTCGTTGTCGGCCTTGAGCTCGTTGTACAAGGCCTCATCCCAAGGTAGATCTACACTCTTGTCCGTCTTGCCACCCAGCACGCCAACAATCGAAGGAGCATTGATACTGCTCGTCCGTCTCAGAAGGTTGTATGGCGAAGGTGAGCCAGCGTTTGTGTTTGTGCGGGAGATGGAAGGCGATAACGAGCCGCCTTCTCCAGAAGCATTTAGCTTGCCAGTCTGAGGGTGTGCCAGGTGGGCATAAAGCGGTGCCATCTTGTGCTCGCGAATGGCATCTTGGAGAGTCTTCAATGACGTCTTCTTGGTAGCTTGGTCGGTGGTGGGCGAGGCGAGACCGAACACCGACTGCGCAAGAGGGAGGATAGGGTATTTGAGGTACTGTGGTTCACCCATGGCGGAGGAGATGTCGGGGTGTAGTGTTTTGTGTAGTTGGTCGGGCGGCGATGGTGGATGTGATGCTGAGAGTGAGTACAGCAGGCGGGTGTTGGAGCACGTATGGCGAGTGAGCTTGGGGAAGCCGCGTTTCGATCATCAACTCCGTCAGTCTGGCGCCGCCAGCGGGAAGAGCCACGCGCCTCGCCGGCATTCCCGCCTATAAGGTTTTGTGGGGATAACATTCACTACTTTCGGCGACCTCTGCCGAATGTCAAATCACCCAAGCCGTCATTTCTGCGCACCAACCTTCACTCATATCGGATTTCCAGTGCGTTGCCGTCGCCTTTAATTGTCGCTCTGTCACGTGTAACAGTTCCTTGCGAAGATCCCTTTACCATTACTGAGAGTCTCACAAGCGTTGACTTGTGAAGACGAGCTACGCGAAACCTTGTCAAGTTGATCTTCTGAGTTTGACACACGACAAACTGCGACCTTATCACGATAGGTCCAAAAGGAGCTCAGCGACACCAAACATAACGGCGGCCTCATCACGAGAATCACGGGAACGAAACCAGAGACACGAACAACATACAAAATGCCTTCCCAGGAGCCCGAAGAACACTCGCCTTGGGACAACGGCAGACGTCAACCGGCCAAGAGAAAGAGAGAGACACCAGCGCAGCGCCTAGCAGCGAGCAAGGCGAGCAGAAGCAACACACCAAACGCGTACGCGCGCAGATCTCCACCGCGCAACACAGCTCCGCCGCAAGACGACGATGGTGACAGATCGCCCCCAAGAAAGCTGAAGCGCCCTGGCGCGAGAGCCACTGTCGGTCGCGATCAGGGTGGACAAATGCATCGACAAGTCGAGGAGCAGCAACGCAAGGACCTCGCCGCCCGTCAAGCCACGGGAGCCGAGTTGGTAGCGCAGCATTACAACGCCGTGCCTGAGCGTGGCCGTGAATGGAGAAGCACTGAAAGCAAGATCAAAGGTCTCCGGGCATTGAATAATTGGGTGAAGAGTTCGCTCATTCAAAAATTTAGTCGACCAGAGATGCCTGTGGAACACATGAAGGTTCTCGACATGGCCTGTGGTAAAGGAGGGGACCTGGGCAAGTGGGAAAAGGCCCCTCAAACGCCGAGTCTGCTAGTTGGATTGGATATCGCAGACGTCTCAATCGACCAAGCACGCTCGAGGTACAGCGAGAACATGAGACGCAATGGACGGAATAGGAGGGCACCGCCCATGCACGCGGAGTTCTACGTCAAGGACACATTCGGCACTTCGTTGAACGACATCCCAATAATCCGAGATGTTGGCTTCTCGGACCCTATGGCAGGTCCTGAGATCCAGGGACACATGTTTGGCGGTGGTTTCGACGTCGTCAGCATTCAATTTGCGATCCATTATTCTTTCGAATCGGAGCAAATTGCGAGACGCGCGCTCAGTAATATATCGGGGGCATTGAAGAAAGGCGGCAAGTTCATTGGCTGCACCCCCAACTCTGATGTGATCTCTCGAGAAGTGAGAAACCTGCTGGCCAAGGAGGCATCGGGCAAGACGCCTGATGGAAATGCTCCGGCACCTGGGATCAATGGCACAGATAACGATGAAGACGATGAAGACAGCTGGGACCCGGAGAAGCCGTCTGAACCACAGCCCAACGCCAATGGAGCTGGTCACGACGATGATGATGAAGACGACTGGAATCCAGAAGAGCCATCTGAGCCAATCGCCGCACCATCTGAGACTGTGCTACCGGCACAAGATGCTGTCGCAGCCGGCGGAACACCCAATCAAGACTCCTCTCTGCCGCCCCTTGAATTCGGCAATGAGCTTTACAAGGTCAGAATCCCTCGGAACCAGCCTCTGGTCTCGAAACCTCTGCCCAAAGATGGCATATTCCGTCCCGCGTTCGGCTGGCGCTATCACTACAGCTTGCAAGAAGCAGTTGACGCGCCGGAGTTCATCGTACCGTTCGAAGCTTTCAGAGCTCTTGCTAGCGAGTACAATTTGGAGCTGAGGTACAAGAAAGGATTCAGAGAAGTGTACGAAGACGAGAGCGAAGACAGAGAACTGGGCATGCTTGCTGAAAGAATGGGCGTGCGTTCTCGTGATCGCAGTGCGCCCAACAATGGTTGTCTGGTCGGTCCCGATGAGATGGATGCTGCTGCGTTCTACCTTGCCTTTTGTTTCGTGAAGACTTGAGTGGTGGCCAAGCATATTCATAGATGGGCAGAGAGGCTGACGAGTTCCCACGACGGCAGTCAATTATTTGTATCGATCGCATGTACCACATCACAACTACCTGTTTTCTAGGAACGAGAGATCATACAAGTCTGTTCACTTCTTCTTCGAACAGTCCTCTGCTAGACCTGTTGACACCCCACATCCCCATTACCACAATATTTGTGCTAAACTTCGAGCAATTAGTAAGTTTTCAATCCGACTTCATGGCGCATTGAACTTACCAGAGCCTTCCAACCATGTTTCTGGGGCGAGCTTTCCGCCTGAGTCTTGGCCCACTTGATGTAGCTCGACTGCTCTGGCGGGAACTTCTCAAGGTCGACTTTGCGACGACCTGTTGACTGCTCGAAGAAGAAGTCGTGATCTACTGGGCGCATGACGAAGTTGGAAACTAGCTCGCGGAACCTTTCGCGTGTAAGACGCTTCTGGGTGCGGCGCTCGATGCCGAAGCCAGCAATCTTGTCGATCAATTGGAAGAAGTGCATCTTGTCTATGTGATGTTCGCTTTCCTTGATATCAACTAAGATGTGTTCTTTAGGTGTCATGTCCGTAGAGCCATCGGCCACCATCAGTCGGGTCTCGCAATTCAGTCATTTGAAGGGACTCGCTCTCCTTAAGGCTATCCGATCCTTACCCACCTGGCAGCAGCTGCAAGAGCTGACACCGTGGTTTGGACCTTACGAGGTCACTGCATTCTACCTCATTGATGTCGAGCGAATTAATTTCGCTGATCGAAATTGAAAGCAGATTCTTACCAGGCTTGAAGAGCTTGGATTCCCCCAGAACCGCCAAACATTCGGTGATCTGAGGAACCGGGTAGACTATGCTCTTCCGGCGGCACTCAAGGCAGCCCTCAGATTCCTCACGCCCCATACTCCACCTGCCGCCTTCCCGACATCTGGACTACGGGAGACCACTTTCGATGTCCCTGGGCCTGTTCGCTGCTCTTACAAGGTCGTTGATCAATCATTGCCTCCTGCCACGATCATTCAGCAGTCAAAGCTCGCGGTTACGAAGTCTGATCCAAAGTTCTACCCTATCGCACTGATGGAGCTATTCTAAGACAAAGACAGGATCATGAAACACATCACCTTCGCCTTTATCCGCCTTTGCGTTGTTGAGCCGAAGCTGAAGCCTCCAATGTTGGGGCTTCGGTCAGAAGATCACGGACACTAACCCTGACTTCTTCGACGACAGCTTCAATGTTCTTCGCCCATAATTGTATCGCGGCCTACTGGACCTCCGGGTACGAAAGCGACCTAAATATGATAACAAAGAGGCCCCAACAGCTGATAAGAGTGTACTGCCGGCATCACAATCGCTTCGAAGCCGAATACACATTCACACATCTGTCGTTCCAGCTGGCTGCTGGATTCTTCACATACGACGACCGGGTTTTCCTTGTGTCGAGGTTGTTCGACAAGTCACAGCGCGACGGGGCTCTTCCGGGGCTTCAAGGTTTGTCTTCTCTTGGTTTGGTTGGTCTCACTTAGACTGACCATCGCATTAGCAAGTCATAAATGCCACAACGGCCGGAATTCCGACGACTCCGACCTGCCGAACATCAATTGCACGAATCTTCTCGACTTGTGTTGGGAGTCTGTCAACAACAATCACGCCAGGAAACAGTGTGCTACAATGTTCAGAGACACTAAAGAGACCGTAGAAGACAGGTCCCTTGTATTCCTGGCCGGTGCAAACAGACCAGGCTCGACGTACGCAACAATTTCCTCAAACGCTTCGCTGAAGTCAAGAAGGATATCGGGAATTGTCCTATCTGTTCCAAGGTTCTCTTCGTCGTTGACGACCTGAATGATTGTTTCGCAACAGTTAACAATCGCGAGCTCGCTGGACATATGAACCTCGACTATGGGACTGAATTCCACAAGGTCGGAACATCGATGGTGGGGTGAGCCTCCGCGGCACATCCTCACATGCCGCTGAGCTCCGCAACCAACTGGCATACATTTGGCTTGTTTCTTTTGGTGTTGATAGCAGGACGATACGCCTACGCACTACATCACCCAGTTCTTCCCTAAGAACCGCAACTCCAACAATAGTGAGTCTAATGGCGCGAATAGCGATCCCCCGATAGCAGCTATACAACCCTCCATGCCAGGTAAGATGCATTCATCTGTGGCTTAGACACCTCTTCTCTAACATTTGTAGCTGTGCAATCTCCTTCGGGTCCAGACGCTCTAACTTCAGTGGCCTCTCCTCTTGCTCAGGGTGAGATACCTTCCTCTCCACCCAAAGCCCACTCCGACGTACTCAGCTCTGACATAATTCCAGTCGGCCCTGTCCCTTCTCAACCAGCTGCTCCGGCACCGACGCCTCCGACTCCAACGTTAAAAGGTACTCGCAAAGGGGAAGCGCCTGTTTCCACGCCGACTTCCAGCAAACTAGCCGACCTCAGCTTCTCGACGAACAAGAAGAAAGCGCCTACTTCCACGCTTGCATCTGCAGGCCTTGCCACTTCTCTCACCACCCGTCCCGCTAGCCATCCCACCGCGCATCCCACTAAGCATCCTTCTGACACATCGACGATTGCTTCTACGTCCGAACCTGCAGTACAGCCGACTATAACTGGCCAGCCCGATCCTGAGCTCACTTTAGCGACCGCCCGTGAAATAGGGAACATCATTTTCTCGAGTCCACTTCCGGCTGCTGCTGCCTCTGTCCTTGATCAAGTGCGAGTTCCTCAGTATGGCCATCTGAAGGGTCTTGCGCTATATGGCGCCATCAAGGATCTACCCGATTGGCAACAGATGCAGGAGATGACACCGTGGTTTGGACCGCTGAGTATCGTCTTGAGATACCTCTCTACTCATGAGCGTTATACATATCTCTTCGATGTGAAGCACAAGAGTGGAAAAGACGCACTGAAAAGACTAACGGAGATGGGATTCCCGGTGAGACCTGATATGACCCGCCTGCGCATGCTTGACTCCTTACAGAAAACGATGTCGAGTATTCTACGACAACTCGAGCTGCCCTTGAAGTTCCTCCAGTCCCATAAACCACCAGTTCTCTGTCCGCCAACCGGTCTTGAGGAGGTCACCATTACAATTCCTGGACCTGTCGACTGCTCGTATACCGTGGTCAATCAACCTTTGGCCAAGATGAAGTCCAACCAGAACTCGGGTTCGAAGCGGCCGAAAGCGAGAGGAGATTGCGTACTGGCAATCATGGAGCACTTTCAGGATCAAAAAATGATGGTTCACCACTATACGCTTGCCTTCTTGCGCTTGCGTGCCATCTGTCCGGATCTCAAGCCTTGGGGCATAGGCCAGAGTATACTTGACACCAACCCTGGGATCTTGGAGAATTCCTTCATCTTCCGTGAATGCTTTCAGTCGTTCTGGGGCCGTAACTACGGGTCCCGTACTAGTACTAAAAGAAATGAAGACACAACGATTTCGACGTGGTGTCGTGAACACCAGTGCCTTGAGCGCTACGAGATTCTCCGATCCTTGCATCTACAACTATCTCTTGGCCTGTTCAGTTACAAGGAATCGGTGTTCCTCGTCTCAGAGATATGGGACGACACGCAAAGGCCTGGACATCACACAGATTACGAAGGGAGCCACGGTTGTCACAATGGTGTTTCTCGTGCGGATGACACCATCAACATTGTATGCATCAGCCCGTGTGATGTACTTTGGGAAACGACGATCAATAATGGACAGCGTAAGGGTTGCCACAATCTCTTCCGCAACAAAAAACACAACACCGATGCTGAACTGCAATGCTTTTGTCCACTTGGCAAACAAATCCCTTGCATGGTCCACAAATGCAATCAAACTGCCGACGATGTCCGCAAGAAGGTCTTCGATTTCTTTGCCCGGATCAAACACAAAGTGGGACGTTGTCCTATATGTCCTGACAAAGAAATCTTCACCATCAACAAGCTTTCTGATTGCTTCGACACTGATATCAACCATGACCTCATTACGCATTTGAATGTGGTTCAAGGTGCTGAACTTGTCAGGATTTCGTAGAACATTTCCAGCCTGCACCATCTAGAATCACGCGGACCGTCTACAAACCCACGCACCGTCTACAGAGTAAGCCACACTGTCTTGCCACACGACACTCTACTCTATCCTTCTCGCGTTTGGGCTGCCTCATTCTTCCTGAATGCTCACGATGCACGTACCGTGCACGTAAGCTATACTCGTTCCGGACGCATGAGCTTTGGAAGTTACAAATCATGCGCTTATGCTATATCTCCAGGAAGGGGAATATATGCTGCGTGTTCATTATACTAACATGGGTTTAGCAAGCTGTGCATAAGAAGCGCTGTCTGCTTGTGCTGGTAGTATGTTGAGGATACAGTTGTAAAGCAATTGTAGTTATTGTAGGTAATGACAGCAATGGAGTGATCAATTCACATGTGGGATTTTTATACTTATATTGATCAGAAAACTCATGATGAACAACATAGTGTCAAGCTTGTTGAGCGTGTGTATACCAGTATTGCTGCGATTCTTTGAACGGGGTTCATTAATGTGGGTCGTGGTCTAGATAGCGCAGATCATGGCCCCTGTCTCACCTTCGGCTCCGCAAATTCTCCCGACTCCCTACCGGCCTTTTCCCGCCCGAACACGTGCATCACGCAATGCACGCAATTCTTAGTAAGGTCCTTCACGTACTTGACCGGATGTTGTGCCGACTGCCGTGTTTCATCAGGAGACAGCCACCGACCTTGGCTAGCAAGGCGCCTTGTGTGTGCAGGCCTGAGCCGTTGTCTTCAACGGCTAGAAGGGGTCAGACGCGTCGACGCGTCGAATCACGAGAAGATACAGTCGATACTGTAACATGGCGACGATGATAGTTTTCAGCCAGATAATGATGTCTTGTCAAAATTCGACTCAACTGCAAGATATCGCTATAGCTACGGTTTGCCTGAGCTTGATCACACTCACCAGACATATCTGACCACCAACCATGTTGCATACCAGTTCCGGACTGCACGTCCCAGATTGTGGTCAGGCGTGGTCTGCCTTATTCATCCTTTCCATCGATACAGCGACTTCAATGGTGCACGCTAGTCTCTTTACAGCTGCCGAAACCATATTCCCGCCTGATATAGGCTCAAGAACAGCCCGAGGAGGACGAAAGCAGACAGCGCCAGGACGCCCGCCGTTCGTGTGTCTCGCAACCCCGTGACAACCGCCAGCGATCGCACTCTCGTAACGGTCTACCACAGCCATCTCAGCGTGCAGGGAGGCGTCCGGCGCAAGAAATGCATTTGATTCCGGCCAGCGGTCAGTCGTTAAGTAGTTACACATCCGTCGTTCTAATCTCGACGTTTCCATCCCATCTGCTTCTCATTTCAACACAAGACACTCGTTCTGCTTCACTCACATTCATTGAACCAATCTCTACTTCCAACGCACGCTTTCTACTACTAGTAGAGCGAGCCGCACCTTCTTTCTCCACATCGATCAATCTCGATCGCACTAAACTCAAACACCATGGTCAAATCCCTGACTTTCTTGGCTTTCGCGGCCGTGGCTACTGCTGCCCCTCAGTTCGGCCTTCTTTCTAGCCTCGAGGGTCTCAAGGGCCTCAAGCCGGGCAGCAAGCCCGCTAGCAAGTCCGCCAGCGCGGATACGGCGACAGCTTCTGGCGAAACTTTGCCAGACACTTTGTCGTACAATCGCCCTCTGGAGGAAGATGACGAGGATTGGCACAAATATGTTACTCAGGACCCTCCCAAGGACCCGTCTGACACAGAGGGAACGCCCATCGGCTTCGAGCAGCCCAAACTCAACATCTCCACTTCCACTTCGACTCGCTCAACTACACTCCGTCAGATCAAGTCAACGACTGCACAAATCTATGTCACTACTGCTCGCGATGAGATTCCCTCATATTCTACGCCTGTCACAACTCAGAACAACGAGATTGAGAGTTATCAAACACCCAGTGCGAAACCCGATGTCCAATCACCTGAGCCTTACAAGAGCACCACTGTGCAGGAAGCTGTTCAATCTCCGTCTCAATACCACACCAGCACAACCGTCCAGGCTGCCGTGCAAGAGCCATACGCACAGACGACTCAGCGAGCCGAGAAGTTGACCTCGTCCTACAAGGAGCCAGTTCAGAACGATGTCGTGCCTTCTGCTTATTCCAGTACCTCAATCAAGCCCGACGTTCAGGAGCCGTACGCACAGACGACCCAGAAAGCCGAGAAGTTGACAAGCTCTTACAACGCCCCAGTCCAGAATGATGTCGCTCCCACTCCAAGCGCCTACCGTCGGGATTTGGAGGGATACGGCCAGGCCGAGTACTCCAAGACCTCGCGCGCTGCCGCCTGCCAAATCAAGCCATCTTCTGCTGCTGTGAGCCCAGCTGCCGCTGTTTCTTCGCCTCCGTCTTTCCGCCAGGCTGTTGAGAGCGGCCAGCCTTCGCAACAGTCGAGCCCTGTTTTCGCCGCTGCTAAGGAATCCTCATCCCCTGTCTGGTCCGCCACTCCTTACTCATCACCTGCTGTTAAGCCTGCCGTCGCCGAGCCTGAAGTCTCTCACACGACCGTGCCTGTGCAGGAGCAGCAATCATCCACCACTATAACAACCTCAATCCCCAAGGTTGCCGCAACCACTCCTCTTGCCGACGCAGCCGTTCCCTCTGACGCAAGGATCCTTGTGAACACTCTTCGCCCGGCCAGCGTTGTCCCTGAAAGCACAGAGGATGTCAAGTTGAACACCGCGTACTCTACCGAAACCACCTCCATCGCCCAGGCTAAGGCTGCAACCACCACAGCTCCCGTTGCCCCTGCCGATGCCTCCAAACTGCTCCAACCCATCTACCCGACTACTACTGGAGCTTCCAATGTCACTATGGGCAGGCCTGCCGCTAGCACCGGTGCCCACTCCAACAACACCCTGCCTGAGTTCGAAGGCGCCGCTGCATCCTCTTCTAGCTTCATTGCAGGTAGCGTAATCGCCCTGGCGATCGCTGCCCTTGCTTTGTAAGCAAACAAGCATCAACTTGAAGAGGATTAAGCAAACGCGTACTGGAGGACAACTGGCTTGGCTATGTTAATGCTTAATCTTTTCTTTACGTCAAACATTTCCTTGTGTACAAGTTGGATCAGGGCCATGTATTGACTACTGGCAAGGAAGAAGGGATGGAAGAAAATTGGTCCGGGAGGCTTTATGACATTGGAGGTGTTTTTCATTTTTGTCATTGCGGGATACCTTTTATCAGATAGATGTATGTACCAAAATGGATCGGATGTTTTACTCAATCATGTTTTGCTCATTACTTACACCCGCCTCAATCATGCTGTAAGGTCTTGTTAGACTCTAAAGTATTGAGGTATGATCGCATGCATCTTCTGCCAGTTAGGCTTGATTGATTGATTGATTGGTTCTATTAGAGTCTATCCCGCCGACCGAAATTGGTCCCTGGCGGTGCAGCCTATTGCTGCCAGCTGCTGTGAGGCGCTATGCAGACTATGTACTAGTTTTAGCTAAAGTTATAGCTTCCTTTACTCTTTTAACAAACGAAAGAAATAGAATAAGTATCCCTTCCTCTAGCTATAGTTTCTAAGTGTTTTATTACATTTTTAGCTACTTAGAGCCTAAGGCATTTTAGATATTAATAATACTTCCTAAGAGCGAAATTATATTTTAGTAATATATAGTATTAATACTCTAGTGAATTATATAAAGAGCTTAGTAGCTTTTAGAAAATAAGTAGCTTTAGCTATAAGTAATATAGTTAAAAGGATTTCTATAATAGATTATATAAATCGATTAATATACTCTTTAGAAAAGTAGTATTACTTCTATATATATACTTCTATATAATTATAAAGTAAATAAAAGAGATTCTTAATTCCTTATTTATAGGCTCTATATCTATTTATATTTACTAGTTATATAGTCTTTAGATATAATTATAGACTTATTTTTAATATCTATATTTAATAGATAATTAATATAATGCCTTTATTTATTACTAAGTTTCTATATAACTTATATATAGCCTTCTATATAGTTAGTAAAATATTAAAGAAGTATATTTTATATCTCTTCTTATATACTTTATATTCTTACTTTAGGCTTTATTATATTTTAGCTTATTATTTAAATAGCTAGTAGAGAATAGACTTTAGAGTATACTAAGATTTAATTAGAGCTATCTATTACTTTTTCTATTCTTTCTACTACTCTATTACTTCTTTTACTCTTAGATTTACTTTTTTATTACTTACTATTTTAATATAATTAGGAATCTATCTTATTATAATAGTAGTATTATTCTAGTATAAACTATTAATTTATTAGTATATATTATAGATTATTTATTATCTAAATTAATCTCTTAGCTTTATATATACTTATAGTACTACTTAGTTATCTATAAAGATAGTAATATATTATAGTTTTCCTAGCTTAGTATATTCTAGAGCTAAGTAGATTCTATATAGCTTTATATTATATATATTACTCTATAAGTAGAAGCCTATTTATTATTATACTATTTATAGATTATTATAAAGAATAGCTACTATACTTACTTACTTTTTAATTCTATTTCTATTTATATAGTATATTTAATAGTTAAGCTAGAGCTATACTAAAATCTTCTAATAAGCTACTTTAGCTAGCTTTTTTATTTTATATACTATAAGTCTTAGAAGCTATTACTAGAAAGGTACTATTATTAGCTTAATAGTTTTAATAGATTCTATTATATCTCTATTAGATACTATTATCTAATTTATCTATATAGTAACTCTCTAAAGTAGACTTTATAAAAGTATAGTTCTTTTAATAGATCTACTTCTAATATATTTTATCTTCTATTAGATTAGAGAGCTATAGAATTAAATATATACTAAATAAGATAGCTATAGTATTATAATACTAACTAGCTTAATTCTAGTTTCTACTTTAATTACTACTACTACTATTCTTTATAGTACTTTAATATATATATATATATATATAGAGCTCTCTTTTAAATCTAAATAAGATATTAAGTAACTTTATCTCTATTTATAATCTATTACTCTATACTCTACTTTCTATATAGTAGATACTATACTAAGATAGTATATAGTATTTTTAATTATACTACTATATAGTAGATCTACTTTATTTATTTAAGTATAATATTCTATATAAATATAGTAATTATAGCTAGTATATCTACTATATATATTATAAAGATATATATCTATTTAAGCTATAATTATTTAGAAAGAGTACTTATAAAGTTTAATAGAGTAGATCTTAATAAAGTATTTAACTAATATAGAATTATAAATAGTATATAATATATCTAATTCTTACTAAATAGAGAGTAGATATAAAAACTAAAAGCTACTATTTCTAAT
>JACWFN010000135.1:0-12379 GCA_019775635.1 Cladosporium sp. VS III D KN 1
CCACGCCTGAGACCATAGAGCCATTCGTGTACAGTATATTGCAATATCGGCTTCACCCTGTGCACTCTTCGTTGCAAACAGTAGTGGGATCCTCGCAAAGACGGCGAGAGCGGCCCGCTTGCGCCGTGCGGACCGCTGTCCGTTCGGGTGGTGTGGTAAACAACCATCCCCTAGGACTGGTAGAGAGCATGCAATGCTCCTTGCTGACACTCAAAGGCCCCGGTTAGTGAAATCCAGGCTTTCCACGTTTAACTCGAATCAATATTTGGCAACATTGCCAACATCACATGCCGCTGGAAAGATATATATCGTAACGCTTTCAGGCCAGAATCATTCACGCCAATTGAGCGTCCTCTTGAAGTACTACAGCTTGAGCAAGGATGCTTCAAAAGGTTTGCATTCATCGTCGCGAAATCTCAGCGGTGTTTCAACATGTGAATCAATGGCAGCATATCATGAGTAAGAAGTCAGATATACAGTGACATGCTAATTTCTTTTCCTCCGCTTCCGCAGTCGCTGACTGCTGCTACTACTACCTGGATTCTCCTCATCACCTTTTGCTCGCAATGGTACGCTATCAGCGGGCTTTGTATGACTTTGGCTCTGATTAGACTTGGCTCGCTCGGACCTGGTTCGTGGCCGCGAGAGGCCAGCGTCGTTGACCTCGACAACTCTTCTCTTGGTCAGTGGTTGAGCAGTGGCTTGTCGAAGGTCACAATTTGTTTTGAGCGCTCGGGCCAGAGCGCGCTGCGACGCCAGTCGGTTGGGATGGTCTTCCGCCAGCACTCGCTCGTTGATCGCCACCACGTGCTCCAGCAGCTGCACGGCCTCCTTAACCCGTCCGTCAGCCTGGTATGCCATGGCGAGGTTGAGCTGCGACGCCAGTCGGTCGGGATGGTCTTCCGCCAGCGCTCGCCTTTCAATCGCCACCACGTGCTCCAGCAGCTGTACGGCCTCCTTGACCTGCCCATCATCCTGGTATGCACTAGCGAGGTTGTGCTGCGACGTCAGTCGGTGGGGATGGCCTTCCGCCAGCGCTCGCTCGTTGATCGCCACTACGTGCTCTAGCAGCTGCACGGCCTTCTTAACCTGCCCGTTGGCCTGGTATGCACTAGCGAGGTTGTGCTGCGACGTCAGTCGGTGGGGATGGCCTTCCGCCAGCGCTCGCTTGTTGATCGCCACTACGTGCTCTAGCAGCTGTACGGCCTCCTTGACCTGCCCGTCATCCCGGTATGCCATGGCGAGGTTCTGCTGCGACGCCAGTCGGTCGGGATGGTCTTCCGCCAACACTCGCTCCCGAACCGCCACCACATGCTCTAGCAGCTGCACAGCCTCCTTGACGTGCCCATTAGCCTGGTATGCACGGGCAAGGTTGTCCTGCGACGCCAGTCGGTTGGGATGGTCTTCCGCCAGCACTCGCTCTTTGGTCGCCACTACAAGCTCCAGCAGCCGTACAGCCTCCTTGACCTGCCCGTTGGCCTGGTATGCACGGGCGAGTTCGTGCTGCGACGATAGTCGAGAGGGATGGTCTTCCGCCAGCACTCGCTCCCGAACCGCCACTACATGCTCTAGCAGCCGTAAGGTCTTCTTGACCTGCCCGTCATCCTGGTATGCAATAGCGAGGTAGTGCTGCGACGATAGTCGGTCGGGATGGTCTTCCGCTAGCACTCGCCCTTCGATAGCTATTACGTGCTCTAGCAGCTGCACGGCCTCCTTGACCTGCCCGTCATTCTGGTATGCACGGGCGAGTTCGTGCTGCGACGCTAGTCGGCCGGGATCGTCTTCCGCCAGCACTCGCTCCCGAACCGCCACCACATGCTCTAGCAGCTGCACGGCCTTCTTAACCTGCCCGTTGGCCTGGTATGCACGGGCGAGGTCGTGCTGCGACGATAGTCGGTCGGGATGGTCTACCGCTAGCACTCGCTTCCGAACCGCTACTACATGCTCTAGCAGCTGTATGGTCTTCTTAACCTGCCCGTCATCCTGGTATGCAATAGCGAGGCAATGTTCTGTCAACAACCTGTAGGTGTCCTCGTCAGGAAGCTTCCCCCTCAGATCACGTGACTCTTCTAACCAGCTCACTGCGTCCCTAATCCTTCCATCAACAATCAAGCAGCACCCAACTTCCAGGCAGAGACTCCCTTTCTCTTTTGCGGAATCATTCCCTGCCATATCTCTTATTCGAGCGGCGTGAGGTATGTACTCCCGCCAGATCTCTCGGTTGTCGTAATCGTCAGACGGAAAGATATCGGAAAGGTGTGTGACCGCCCTGCTCTGCACTTCCCTTGCAATACCCTTCTGGCCAACCCAGACCCGTGCAGCCAGATGCACCAGCCGATGCATATCGTACGTCTCGTTGCCATTTCTCGTACTAATGAAGGCATATGACCAGAGAGTGCCGATGGCAGTCGTCATTCTGGCTTCGGGCTCAATTGCGGGCAGGATAGAACGCGGGATTCCCTTCCACTCGATACACGACATATATTGCAATATCTTAGCCGCATCCGGATTCTGCCGGGAGATCTGGTCGAAGGAAACCAGCCACGTCTTGGCTACCGCGTTTGCTGCGTGCTTGTCTCGTGTAGGGTCGCCCATCTCCTGGCTCATAACGTAGACCAGATTGGACTCTGTGCCTCTCAAATAACCAAGATACTCGCCGATGGAGATCGGATTGCAGTTCATGTAAGCGGCGGCCTGGGTGATCGCCAAGGGCAGGCAGTCAAGCTCGTCGAGGAGTTCATCAATGAGTGTTTCGTCGTCTGTAAGCCCTTTTCGTGTCAACATCTTCTTGAACAGGTTAGTCGCCATCGCTAGTCCCAGCTTTTCCACATCCACGACATTGTTGCCTGCCAGCCTCTGGGCCGTCTTCCTGTCTCGCGTCGTGAATACTGTCAAGCCACACTCACTTTCAGGCAGGTATTCGAGGATGCTCTTGTTCCCGTCATCTCCGTCTAAGACGCTTGCGTCGTCCGCGTTGTCCACGAACAGCACCCACTTGCCAGCTACCTTCTTGCTGAGATGTCGTCGAATCAGCTCTCTCACATCTTCCTTATCGTTAGGTGCATCGAGAATTCTAAGCACATTCGCAAGCTCTCTGCACGAATGCTCAAATGTCTCGGTGCTCATTGCATGTACCCAAAGAACAGAGACATCCGGGTGTCTTTCCAGAACCGAGTACGCGAACTGGAGTGCCACCTGCGTCTTACCCACGCCTCCCAGTCCAACAATTGCAGCCCTTTGGCAATCTTGCTTAATGAAAAGCTTCTGCTCAAGTGCATCCATCTCATCTTGCCGACCAATAAAATTTTTATTCAGCGAGAAGGGCAAGTATTTCAAGGTCTCAGATGAATGGCCTGCCATAGGATCAGTGTCTTGAGGATGGAATAGTGACCGAATGGCCAGTGGGGCGCACACAGTGGAAGGGTGCAGACATTGCTAGTTTTGGGACGGCTGGGAACTACTCACTCGCTTGCTCCTCGCCTCCAAAGTAGCCAGATCGAGCACGCGACTGGAGCGCCTGCGGAGCTTCCGCTGCCATCTCCTTGAGCTTCTCTATAAGAGATACATACCTGCTGTCGAAGGAGTGCTCATACCTGACCAGGCCTCTATGATCAGTCTCACTGGGCAGATGATCGATATCGCGGACGAGATGGCCAATTCGTTCCGCAGACATCTTGCTCACCATGAGCTCCCTTGGCCCGTTAGTCACGAAACGGCCACCACCGGAGTCCTGTCACGTGGTATTCAGTACAGTTGCATGCCGGCTAGTTCATAGCACTACTAAAGACACTTACCACCACTGTCGGACTGGTCACCGTTTCGTAGTAAGAGACGATCTCGAAAGGCAGCCTCCGTCGCTTGTCAAGATCCGAGAACTCACTTGTCAGGTAGCTCAGAAATTGCGAAGCTTCACCGTCTGACCTGACTAGGAGATCTTTAACGAAGCCTTCGTTGGGCCGACCCTTCACTACAGTCTCGAGTTGATTGTGCTTCAGACCCAAGTTGGGCACGCCCATGAACACGAGCCCGTAAGTTACGGTGGTCACTTCGAGCAGCTTTTTGTGCTTCGCTTCGACCGCTTTACTCGACATCACCAATGCTTCTTTTAGCACGACGCCACCGAGGCTGTGGCAGACGAAGAGTAGCGGGCGTTTCTGTGTCTGCGTGCGCTGGCGAAAGGTAGCCAGGCTGTCCAACAACGTACGCGCGAGTTCGCGCACACCTTGATTGCTGTCGCTCGCAACAACACCAGTGTCGTATCCATACGTGATAAATCGTGCCCGTGGAACGTCTTGAGGCGCAAAGTCTCGCAGCCAGACAGTCGCTCCGCTCGTGGATCGGAAAGACCCCAAAGCGTGTCCGCCCAGCCCTGTCACCGCGACAACGTCAACTTCCGCATCTTCCGGGTCGCACAGAGGCGTAAAGCCAATGAAGTTGTTGTCCACCAGCCAGGTACGCCTCGATGGGACAGGTCGTTGGCGGCTTGTGACCGTCGCGCAGAGTGTCCGCTCGCCGTCTGCCGCCA
This sequence comes from Cladosporium sp. VS III D KN 1, assembly GCA_019775635.1. Taxonomy (NCBI): domain Eukaryota; kingdom Fungi; phylum Ascomycota; class Dothideomycetes; order Cladosporiales; family Cladosporiaceae; genus Cladosporium; species Cladosporium sp. VS III D KN 1. The sequence goes on from JACWFN010000135.1 coordinate 4,526, forward strand.
AGCTGAACCCTGTCCCTTCCGACACGTCCGACTCATCAACTTGCTCTTGCAGCCATTCTTCCGCGGCATCTCTTTCATTGGTGCCGATGTTGCGAATGCGCCAGAATTGCGGCTTGGTGATCTGTCGGGATGTTAGGGACGCCATGTCAGCGGCTGGTACGCTGGATCGCCGCTTGTCCCGCAAGACCGGCCCGTTTGTGTCTACCGGTCCGAGCAACTCTGGGGTGTCGCAAGTTCGCCGAAGCACGTTGATGGTCGAGTTCAAGAAAGAGTGATCGTGGAAAGCAACGCCGAAACGATGTCGAACGGTTGAGGATAGCTGGCGCTTCGCTACGACACGGGACGTAGCAGGAATACCGTCGCATGCTACATTGCGTTAGTGCCTGCCGTGCTTCACACAGCTCGGCGGCTAAGCGCACACCGGTTTGGCACCTGGCAACAGACCGAATCGCTCACAACACCAAGCTGAGAAGTCAACACTTCCTCGATACTGCTGTATGACATCCTGCTCACCTGTGTCGGTTGCGAGAGGGTTGAACAACGGCATGCGCCAAGACGCAACTGCGAAACAAACATGGCTGAAGCCACCATATGCACCAGACCTTCAGCTCACTGCCGCTCATGCTGCAAGGAGCACAAGCACTTGCGATATCATCGTCGAAAGAGAGCGCTTGAAGAGAACTCTTTGCGAGGAGACCTTGGAGCGGATGCATCATCGACTGTGGTATGCTGGTAGGAAGGGGAACATCAGCCCTTTGCACCATCAAAAAGTGATTCACAGAGAGGTCATCTTGACTGAAAGACCGAGGCTTCACCTGGTTTGGTATGGGAAAACCATCTACATACAACGCCTGGACGACGAGCTGCTGAACTGGGACTTCTTCTCTGCCATCGTCTGTGGCGACGATGTCACCCATCAAGCCGCAACAGGATTTCTACTCTCCTACGCGCGTCTCATAGAACACCCTTCTGACCTCGATCTTGCGCAAGCTTTGGGACTGGTCAACAGAAGCATCAAGTGGTCTTCTTGGCGACATTTTCGAGCTGATCTGTTGCATCACCTCCCAGGACGGGACATCCACGACCGCTACGAGTACGGAGAGCTTCGCCTCAGCCGACTCAACCAGATATATCGCATGCAAGGGTTAGGGCTAAACTACTTCAACGTCCATCGGGAATACTCCAGCTATTTCGGCGACAACTATATGGCGCTCATTGCAGTCTTTGCACTCGTTTCCGTCGCGCTTGCTGCAATGCAAGTCATGACCAGTGTCGACCGCGCGCCGGTAGGAATGGTGGTCACCTCCTACCACTTCAGCATCGCGACATTGGTTGCATTGGCTGGAAGCTGCACTGCCTTGTTTGCATTGTATATTGGGCTATATGTATGGAACTGGGTGCTGATTCTTATCAGACACCATTCTCAGCAATCGTGACTGGGCTATGCCTCGGGAACGCAAGACCTGGGCAGGTGTCAGTATTCATTATGCTCCTAGAGATGCTGAAACTTCTCTACACCGCAGACAGTCTATATGCGTGTATACATTTCTTGCGTCTGGTCAAACCCGCCCGCCTAGAATTATTCTACTGCGTGATTATCGTGGTTGAAATACGTATTTGTAACGATGCCTTTGTTCTAGTGAAATGGACTTGGTCGTGACCCTGCGGCATAAGCCTGTTCTTACGCTGCTATTGTTGCGCAGCTCTTTTGCCAGGACTATCAGCGTAGGAAGAGCCTCAGCCAGCAAAGGTGCGATATCTACTCTAGGCTGTTGGCGTCACGTGGATGACCCCGAACACAGTCAAGACATGGCACGTGAGCCTCAACTCTCGTGGAAGGTCTTCGAATCCCGTGGAGACACGAGGCCCCCGCCATGTGTACCATCTACCTACCTCGCGCGCACCAATCCCATACCTCACTCTCTTGTCGCACCACAGCCGGTGCATGTATTGCAGTAGTGCGCCAGCCTCGTTACATTATACAGCAGTGCAGATCCGGGTGCGGATCCGAGGCTGATAGTCCGTCGCTCCTCTGCACATCCTGCGGCTCGTGCAGATCACGCCAGCAACCTGCAACTCCGCTTATCAGTCTGGTACCGAACATGACCGACGAAGCTTATTCTCAAGTCTTAGACAACTGGGACCAGTGGCTGTCGCCCGAAGCTGGATCCTCGCCAGGTCCAACCCTAGACCCGGGCGCTCCTAGGCCCTTCCAATCGCCCTCGCCCTATCCTTGCGCCTCTCCAAGCGTGTCCCATGTAGAAGCGGAAGCACTTCGCCTGCTGCAGCCAAGCGACTGGGATCAAGAGAAGGGCTACAGTGCGAACCCTCCGGTATGCGTACGCTACACGATCATCTGGAAGGTCAAGTTCAACAACAGAATGATTGCGAAAGATACGGAACAGGATATCGTGTTGGCTCCAGCTCAATATTGGTCAATGTTTCTACAAGCGAAGCTCAATGCTCTACTCAGTCAGAAGATAGCAAGCGGTAAGCGCATCAAGCCCGACGATAGCAATGTGGTGGTCTCAGTGAACGAGCGTTCGGAGCGTGACCTGGTTAGGCGTTTTGACGAGGTCAACGTGGACTGGTCGGTAGTGGAGAAGCAGCTGCTAAGCTGGGGCGAGCTTTTACGCGCCGGCAGAGATATTAGGGTTGAGATCTCATTCAACTATGTGGACACACAGGCTGCGGCTTCAACTAAATTAGTGCTGCACGAGGCGGCTCCGCCACGCAACGGATGCTAGCCGAGCGCGCCGCTCAGCTGGACGCGGAAGAAGCTTCAGGAGTTTCTTCCACGTGGCGTGATGTTTATCAGCTAATGCGCTGCCCGGGTCCCCCTTGCAGCTTAGGGCCCTACTGCTGGCGCGATCCTGATGGCAAAAGACACTACGGACTGAAAGCCCATCACTTGAAGAGCTTGATTCGCCACGTCGAAGAAGGTGGACGCTTAGAAACCCAAGCCGATGTACCTGACATGGTGCGTCAGCAGCTATATGCAGAGCAGCAGGAGCGCGCCCACAGAAAGCAAAAGACGCCGACGGGTGATGGCAGTACCCTGCCGCCCATCACCATCAACAACGTACTACCGGCTACTGCTGGTTCTGGCGCTACCTCTCTCTCTGAGGCGTTGACACCACGAGACTTTGACCTTCCTGGCTTCCGCGACGTGGCGCTCAACGAATACAGCGTATGGCATCAATCAAAAGTGTTTGATGCAAGTCTCAAAGCCGACTTCGAAAAGGCTCGGGAAGTCGCTCTGGAGAACGGGCTGGATCTGGATTTAATCTACGAAGAGAGCGACCCAGATTTCTTTGAGAAGCAAGGTGTGAAGAGGGGCACGGCGAAGCGATTCGTTCGCGACATCCGGCGATGGGCGAAGAGACATAAAGCACCAGATGCAGATACAATTTCAGTAAGATCATGAGTCATGTTGCAACTCGAGGCGGGTCATATTTCTGGAGTCTAGTATGGGTGGCCTTGATGTCATACGATGCATATATTTGTAATACTTATAAGTGTTCTTCCGTGAGCACATGCTACTTTAAATCGTAATCAGTCGCGATCATCATGGTTGCCCAAATTACCCACACGCGCTTACACGTCCTCCACTGTGACCCCAGAGTGCCTGAAATGGCCTCTAGCGCTGCTTTCCCGCCCACCGACGACTTCTACACACCATTCCAGGAAGCTTTCGAAACCGTGGGAGTCCGACTGCTGTACTTTCCAATTGCGTCTGATGAACGCTTTCAGTTCAGCAAAGAACTCTTCGATGGGGTTCAAATCTGGCGAATATGGCGGTAAGTACATAAGGATCACACCCGCTTTGGCACACAGCTCTTCGACTCGAGCGGTTCGGTGGAACGACGCGTTGTCCATCACGAGGACAGACTTCGGTTGCGGCCATCTACCACACCACTGCAGGAGCTCTTCGAGAAAGTCTTCGAACACTTCGCAATCCGTCGAACCCTGAAATACGCGAGACAGCAGGATGCCGTCCTGTGTGTACGCTGGAAGTATGTGGTGTCTGTTCCCCTGTGGAACTTCTCTATCTGAACTGGCGCGACGCCGAGCGGCGACCATCCCGTTCTGCGGAAACCTACTCTTTTGTCGCAGCCAGATTCATCAATGTACACCAGATGGTGAGAAGCGAACGCAGTCAAGTCGTGTGAGTATTTATCCCTCGAATCTGCATTTTGCTCTTTTGCTCTGCGCCTTATCGTCTTCTTGGACCACCCTTCCGTCTTCAGCGTGCGACTTATGGTCGACTTTGAAACTTCCACATCGAAGTCATCTCGAAGAAATCCCGCGAGCTCGTCCAGTTGTCGATCAGGTTTCCCTAGAAGCATCTCTTTCAATGCATCAACCATCACAGGTGTAATGATACGAGACCGACCGACCGAGGCTGTAGGAGGAGCCTTAGGGCTTCCAAAAGCTCGCACATTCGAACGTATCGCTTTGACAGAGCGGCTGCTGCAGCCAGCCACGTTCGCTATCTGGTTGGCGTTGAGATTGCCAGCTTGGATCATTGCGTGGATCTGCTCGCGCTGCGCAGTAGCCAGGTTTGGTGCCATGCTAGCTCGGTGGGGTGGGGGTAACGATATCGGTCGAGATGCTAGGGGTGGAATAGGGCAGTCGAAGTGTGAACGTGTCGGCCTGTCAATGGCTTGGAGAAACAGGACGAATGGCCAGTGTGCGCATCACAGCCATCGTGTTCCACAGGGAAGGGGAAGTCCAAGTCTCTGCAGAACGAGACCCGATCTTGAGAAAGTTGTAGTACAAAGTTCAGCATAAAGAGTAGAACAGGTTCAACCTAGGTGTGGCAGGATTGGCAGACCTCCTCACAGCAATGTGAGCTAAGCGGGGTGGTCGGTCGTTTATAGATCCAGGTGTCCGTCTTTAGCGCTCTCTCGGCCGTACTGTTTAGTTCCGGCTGAGCCGAGCGCGCCGCAGGCCCGCGCCGCAGAGATCCCTGTCCTCAGATCGCATCGAAGAGTGTGGGGGTGAAGCCAATTCTGCATGCTACTGTACTCTTTGACGGTCAGGCGTACAATTTGCGTCAGCCGCACGCCAGTAGGACCGTGTGAGGGTGCCATCGAATCTGAAGCTGTAAGTTATGTGTTGCGAAGCGTACCAGAAGCTCGAGGGATTCGCCGTTCGGTTCGTAGAGCTGCGCGATGACTGTGAATATCGGGGGAACGTTTGATCTCTGCCTGCTTCTCTTGCGCGTCCCGATGGTTGTGACAGAAGCACCTCTTCCGTGTAACCAAGTCGCAGGTAACGTTACGGTCAGAAGCCCTGCCATGCCAGGAGCATGCCCATCGCCCCCTGGAAAAGTCGATCCCAGGTCATGCGGGATCGCTAGGCTGCCGTTCGCTTGGCACACAGCTGTGACATCGAGCTGAGTTGCTACCCGAGCATATTCGCCGCGAGTCATTCGATTCTCAAGTAGCCAGAAACACTGAGCGAGGCAGGTAGGCTGACAACTTTGGCATGTCGTCGAAGACAAGCGTTGCACCGTTCTAACGTCCTGTTACTGCTCACGTTATCCTGGTGCAATTTGCGCCGCCGCATCTCATTGTCATCGCCGTATCTCGACGGAATGAATGGCCGCTGGCCGGAGGGGATGTCCGCTCCACGCTCGATTGAATAGCACTGCGATGTATCTGGGCCTGACCAAATGGCGCTCAATTGGCCCTTTTGCGGTCTTGTCGTGAGATACGTGACTGTGGCTTGCTAACGTCGCTCCAGGTCTCGCACAATATATAAGAGTGCATCATCCACTATGCTGCCTCCAGCCGTGAGTGCGACCGCACAAAAGGCACGCCAACAAGATGCAAAGGCTTATTTCGGTCCTCAGTCTCTCGTTGCTGTGTGTGAACGCATATGTACCAGCCGCAGCATCGGCATCGCGCGCTTCGGAAAGCACAAATTTGGGTATACACGCGGACTTGGCGACAAAGCCAATCCATCTAGCACGCGACCAGGCCAAACATGAGTCCGAGCGAGAAGCAACGCCGACCTACAGTGTGTTGATCAAGAATAGATGCATCGCCGGAAATGACGCGATAAACATGCACTTTATGGTGGTGAATGAAGAAAAGAGAAAGGCCCACGATGACGGCATCAACATAACAGCAAGTATCCACGATCACTTTTCCACGGCCATGGCCGCAGACACAAGCCAGGAGTTCGAGTTCTGTCTCGCTCGGTCAAAAACCGGTCTGGAATCATCCTGGCGTCTGTGGTGGGACACTGACAACATCGAGTACTCGAGAAATCAGACACTTGTAGAAGTACACTGCGCATTAGGCCAAAGCCAGAGCGCGACAGATGAACAGCTCTGTTACATCGATGTGAGCAATGTAGACGGATTGACAAGTGCCGTCGAAGTGAAGTTCCCCAACGATCCGTTTCCTCCCATCACTCTGAAGCCTCCCACCGACTGGCAGTGCCCCGAAGCAAATCGTATCTCTCAACCGGGCGCAAATGGCGTGCCGAGAAACTTCCTGCCGGAGTGGCAAGCATGCTTGTCGAATTGCTCACTTCTGCACACAGACACCGCCTGTTGCCCGTGGCCCTATACAAGGCAAAATTGTACGAACGCGAATCCTGCGTTGGTAGTCGCAGGTCCAGAGGCATACACTTACGCTTTCGACGACGAAAGTGTGCGTTGCAACGGCGATCTCTGCGAAAAGCCTCTCCGCGTGCACAATTTCCCTCAGAACAGCCAGATCATGCAGATAACTACTTGCTTCTCTCCCTGAACATTTCGACATAGGCCCACGCGCGTGGAATGAAATTATGCGCATAGGTGGCGGAGATTTTGAAACCTGTAGGCTAATTCACCTCTTGCAGCATCTAAAAGGGCATCTTGGTACCTGCTGCCGAGCGGCGTTGTGGTAGGAGTACGATGAATAGCAGTAATTTATACTACCAGAGCAACTTCGAATCGCCATCCCGGATGGTGAAGTCTCACGTTGTAACAAGAGCTGGACGCTTGCGAGGGCGCAGTCGGATCTTGGTCTTGTGTTTGAGCTGGCTTTACGCCCTGACATGGCGAATGTAATACGCCGTAGCCTGTCTCTAACTGACCAAGTGTTCCTCAAGTGACAGGTTTCTTGATACTAAATGAGCATCTCGGCGCAATCGAGCAATGTCGCTGACACGTCCAATGTGTATGGCGCCATCGCAACGAACAAGGACATTTTTATTACCTAACCCTAACCCTGACACGCTATGGACACAACGCGGCATGACTATGGGAGCAAAGACTGTGCTTTCATGCGAGCCTTCCCTTTTCTCATGCAATATGGATCGTATCTGTTCAACACTGAGTGTAGCATGACCCGTTTAAATCGTTGGAGTTATGGAGGACGAAGGCTCTAGATTCCAGTTATCGAGGCCCGGTCATTCCGTTCACGTCTGGAAAAGTAGCTACTACAGCAAATTATACGACAAACTAAGTCACGATCAAGATTTGTGAGGACACTGCGAACCGCGTTCATAGTATTCTTGGCATGAAGCCACAGGTCTGTATCCACGTGAATAATTGACCAGCCATAGATTTGCTCGCAAGCGACACGATTGTTTGATAATCGCTACCAAGAACAAGATAATTGCTAATTTACGATTGAGATGTCTCAGTAAGAAAGAATCCGTCGTCGCGACGTGTCCGTGCTGGCCAAACTCCACTCGAATTGAGCCCGGCGCCTCTGTGATCTAGATGGTGTCCTTCGTGTGATCAGTATCATCAGCCGAGGGAATCGGCGCGAGCAATTGTAATCATCGAGAGCTGAAGCAAAACGTCTTCCCCTGCAATCATGCCTCTCAGCGCCTCTCTGGCACTGAAAG
>JACWFN010000139.1:0-12456 GCA_019775635.1 Cladosporium sp. VS III D KN 1
TAATAAATTATAAACTTATAAAGTTTCCTATATATTCTAAATTAATTAAAGCTTTAGTAGATACTTTACTAATTAATACTTAAATTCTTAGATTATTAGTATAATAAAGTTTACTTATAGTTATTTATTATAGCTTAGATTAATCTATTTAGAGACTTTCTTTTAGTAGATTACTTAGTTTCCTATATTATATAGTTAGGCTAAGTATTATAATTAGTCTACTAGTAATCTTATAGAGTTTATTAAGTATTTATTTATATTTACTTTATTAGAGTTTTCTATATATTTATTAATTAATAGCTAATAGCTTAGTACTTTTATATTTATAGCTAGTATTATACTACTAATACTTTATTATATAAGATTCTCTTATATTAGAAATTATAAATATTTATATACTATAAGGAGTTTCTATTTATATTTTAGTAATAAGAGAAGTCTTAATTAGTTCTTAGTATATATAATTACTTTATTTAAAAATAGAATTCTCTTAGCTTAGTTTATAACTTTAAATATATATATTCTCTTTAAATCTATTACTTAAGTTTAAAGGAACTAAATAATATAAATATCTACTAAGATAAAGTATTCTTCTTAGTTAGTAAACTAGCTTTCTAATAGTAAGAACTTATATATAATCTTAAAATAGTTAATACTATATTTCTTATAAAGTATATACTAAAGAATAGTATATAACTTATTAATTATAATTTAAAACTTACTATTATTAACTAACTATTTATTTCTATTAGTATTCTATAGGAAAATTAAACTCTTAAATTTCTATATTAATATTAGAATATAGTAAATAATATTATTTATATTTATAATTTAAGTAAACTTAAAAGTATTAGCTTCTTTTAGTTTATTATTCTTAATTTCTAATACTTCTTTTTTCTTTTTACTAAAAGTTTCTTTCTTATTTTTAAATATACTATCTTACTAAAATAGGTAATTAGTAGTATATTAAACTACTTATTCTAATTATCTAATTATATAATAAATACTTTAAATAATCTTTACTAGCTAATAATCTAAGCTATATTTATTACTTATATAAATAATATAGTTATTATTATAGTAAGCTATTTAGAATTCTATAGTATAAGTATTCTAAGTATATATAGTAATATTAGCTCTATTAAGATTATATACTCTATAGCTTATAGTAGTCTAAAATAATTTAACTCTTATTTTCTTATTACTATTATTAGTACTTTTAGTATTCTTAATAGTTAGTAGTTTATTCTTTTTATTCTTTATAGTATTAAACTATTACTTTTAGCTAGACTTTTATAAATTATAAGTCTACTTTTATACTTTATATTTATTACTATAATAGCTCTTTTAATAATAGATATAGTACTTAATTTTAAACTTATTCTTTATTTCTTTAGTTACTTATAGATTTCTACTTTTCTTATAATTATTTTTCTTATTAAAGTCTAGCTTACTATTAGTTATATTAATTTATATCTTTTATAATCTATAGTAGTTATTTCTTTAAATAGAAATCTCTTTTAAAGTCTTTATATTTATTCTTTCTAAATAGAAATCTTTCTTTTTTATTTATTATTTATAGAAATATTTATTAATTTTTAGAGTAACTTTATATATTTTCTAAGCTATTATAGAGTAAATATTATATTATATAATTTTATTTTTAATTATATTCTTTAATTCTTAATAGAAGTATAATATAATTATATTATTATTTTAGTTAGTCTTAATTACTAATATAAGGAATTTAGCTTTATACTTTAAAACTAGTTTATATTATTAAATACTTTAAAGAGCTTATTTAGCTTCTATTCTTTTATTTCTATATTTAAATATAGTTTATAGTTTAGTAAAGAATATAGTAGAATTAGCTATAATTACTCTAGTAATTATCTTCTAATTTACTATATTAGAGTATTTTAAATAATTCTTTAAGTAGAGTAAAATTTATTTATATACTACTATATATAGATATAAGATAAGGAATAGTAATTATTTCTAATTAGTATTTAACTTATTATTATTTAGATATAAGTATATTAGATATTATAACTTAAATATTTTAATTTAATTCCTTTATTCTAAGAATTTAAATAGAGAATTAATCTTAAATAATCTACTAGATATAGTAATTCTATTATTAGTTAGTACTAGAATTAGATTATAATCTTAGAGATTATTATTACTTATTTTAAGATATAGATTATATAGTCTACTAATAACTTTAGATAGTAGTTAGTCTATATTTAATAGTATAACTAGTTCTTTTAGAGTTTCTTTATTTAATAATTCTTCTTTAAATAACTCCTCTTTAGATTTAATATCTTTAATAAATAATTCTTCCTTTCAGATATATAATATCTAGAGCCTAAAATACTTATTAGTATATTTAAGAATAGTACTTAAAATATAATAGAATATACTTAGTATTAGAGTATAAGTAAAGTAATAAGTGATTTAAATAAGGAAATAATAAGTAGTATACTTAATTAAAATTAGTTATAAATAGTGACTCTAATTATATTACTTAGATTAAGTATAAGGCTTCTATAAATAATAGTAAACTACTTTCCCTATATATAAAGGAGACTTATAGATTCTATATTCTACTTTATATTTATAGAGCATATAGAGTAATAGAGCAATAGAGTAATAGAGCACTCTGCAGGTTATATAACATATCGCTCTACTGTAGGCGACAAACGTTGTCGCTTCCATGATGCTGCCTGAGGCCACCATCTGGTAAGTCATTACAGTAATAGTCGGCGATGTATTCGGGCATTGCGCAGCGATTTCCAAAAGCGTGGTGCCCAATAATGTGCAGAACGCAGTCCAGGGCGTGTAGAAATAGAGAATGACGAGCGTTGAAGCCGGCAGAACGGATAGACGTGTGTCAAGTTCTTCCTTGCTACCGATAGCTGTGAGTGTGGTCATGATGGCAGAGTTTCTTGGCAATGAAATCAGACGCGAAGGATCCTCCAAGATCTCGCTCTTGCGCAGAAGTTATGAGAGACAGGTGCACTCCACTGCGCGAATTCTCTCAACGCGGATCAACTTCGAGATACGAGGTGCGCTCATCACACTGGTCCACCGCAGATTCAGAGCCCAATATGATCCGTAGATGCTTCTTTCTTTCTGTCACTACGAAGGTAGGCTAGCGCTATGAGAACGAACCAAATGTCCGCCCTCGGTGCGTAAGCAAGACGCCGATAGCGTTCAACATGAGTGGCACGGTCCGAGTCTGCAGCCGGCGGCGTCCCCGAAAGTTTTTTTCCCAGAAGCGCAAATGCCACTTTCGTATAATGCGGGTCTACATCCCCCAGTACTGATCATTATATAGCGTTTGCTATCACTTACACTAAGAGGGGTAGGTGTGCGCGGATCAGTCATAAGCATACATTCACAACATATGATTGCCCAAATGAGATCTGTGCGCCTCGATCGCACTCTCTATGTTGGCCAATAAATGCCACTGCACATCAGCATCTTCATTCGCATTTGACACTCTCCTGCCTCATTCCATTCGATTACCCATATCTGTTCTCTCGCCTCAGATCTCTCCAACATCGATCTACCTCATAATATGGTCAAGGTCACTCTGAAGACTCCTGACGGCGAGCATGACTTTGATTGTCCCGAAGATACTTTCATCGTCGATAAAGCCGAAGAACTAGGCACGATTGATCTACCCTATTCCTGCCGTTCCGGCTTTTGCTCGTCTTGCGTTGGACGTCTGGTCAGTGGCTCCGTGGACCAGAGCGACCAGTCGTATCTGGCCGATGACCAAGTTGCACAAGGATTCGTACTCCTTTGCATCGCTTACCCGACCAGCGATTGCGTCATTAGCACACATAAAGAGGAGGAACTGAATTGATCCATTAAGGTCGGTCTATCAAGCGCTCGCTCGAGGACGAGGATAGTCTGATAACTTTGCACCTCTTCTTGCTGCTACGCATACGTATGTAATGTCCTTCTCGAAAAGATGCCATTAGCACTAACTGATCCGGTTGCTTCAGACACCTTCTACCATGATCCTAGCTGCAGTCAAAGCTACAATCTCCTTACATTTTGGTCATATTCATCTTCTTTAGGATCTTCATACTTGCGAGCCCAGAATAGCGAATGAAGACAGGTCAAACAATTCGGGAAAAGAGACAGCCTCAGTCCTAGCAATTCCATTGTTGCAATCTTCACAAGGAACGAGATACGTGTAAAAAAGGCCTCCTTCAGCATTTACATTCAGCTCAGAGTAGACAGTACAACAAATATCGCCGAAGTTCTGCCTAAAGACGGAGAAGCGCGGAGCCAAAATTTGGGCCGACTTGCTTCCAAGGTTCCATGTATCTTCTCTCCAACCGCCGCCAATCTTCTTCGCGCCCACGCCTTTAGCGCAATGACACTGTCCTCGAAATACTTGACAGCCTACAACGGCGTGTCCCTCGTGCTATGGACATATCTCACCGCGCGTGCGCTGGTCTTCGCACCATCGCTAGCAGCCTCAGGTCGCCTACACGAACTGTACCATGACCTTCTCTGGCCGCTTCTCGCAGGCACGCAACTCTTGGCAGTGCTCGAGATTTTTCATGCGGCAGTTGGACTGGTGAGGGCGTCGGTCGCCACGACTGCCATCCAGGTCATTGGTAAGAATCTGGTCGTCTGGACAGTCATGGTAGCGTTTCCGGAGATAGTGGTTGGCACCGAAGGAAGGAGTGCTGCAGGTGTTTGGCCTTTTGCTGGTTGCGTGGTCTTTTGGGGAGTTTCTGAGATCATTCGGTATGGGTATTTTGTGGTGATGTTGGTGAAGGGGGAGGTGATGGGGTGGCTGAAGTGGCTCAGGTAAGAAGCGTGCAATTGACGAGAGGATGGCAAGAGGAACTAATTAACATATTTGCTCTTTACAGATACAGCGCTTTTATTGTCTTGTACCCACCCGGCTTGATCAGCGAGGCGTGGCTGGTGTTTCTTGCTTTGACGCAGACGTCTGCAGCTGTCAGCTTGGCATCTCGGATCTATCTATTGTTGGGTTTCCTTGCGTACATTCCAGGTATGTCAAGCACCCGTCTCCTCTTCCGCGAGATATTCATAGGACTGATCTTGCCATATAGCGAGCTACGTCATGTATTCGCACATGTTATCGCAGCGACGACGTACGCTAAAGGCCACGCAAGGAAGCGTTCAGCAGGCCGCAGGCACATCGGGAAGATCACTCGATGGGAAGTCGACTTGAACACCGAGACGAGGAAGCGGTGAGTTGTTCGCTTTCTCAGCGGGAAAGATTCGCATTACTCAGGTATGGGCTACAACAATCTAGTTACTGTCTGAAGAGTCTCGGTTTCGGGCAATGGCTGTTGACGAAGCGTCTGACAGGAGATGCGAGCTCCAAAAGTGATATCCGATTCAATGTCACCCCTGGATGACAGTAGCAAGGAGTACCAAATTGATTTTCGCGGGGTCGATTCACATCTTCGGTTTGTGGCTCGAGTCTCTGTGTCTGGGTCTGCTCGCATCTTGTCGCCCGAGCAAAATACCCGAGTGAATCGTGGACACCCGTAGAAATGCTAATTCTCAGCCGAGCTGAGATCACTAAGCTCTCTATCGAGCCGTGAGCGTTCAAAGGTGCTCGGTCGGCCCCACTCTCGTAACAGATCTTTGACCCTGTAGCCCGTGGCCATTCCCATCTTCACCTCCATCCCCCTCAACACATCGAGCAGTACATCCTGGTGATGGACGTCACTGAGACAACGGCCAGCCACATACAGCGGCTGCAGCATATGTAAGCGCACGGCGATTGGCGGTGATCCGAGTGCTATAGCCAGTATACGCCTGGCATGAGAAGCCATCTGCTGATGAAGCTTTGGGTAAGCAACACTCCAATCCGGTGCACCGCCTGGTGAAGCCGACATGGCAGCAAACAAATCACCTGGCATGGATTTCAGAAGTAGGATCTTTGCCATGTGGAAGTAAGTGGCAGCCATTGCTGAGGTGCTACTCAGAAACCAGGCTTTTTCCAGGGGAGTATTGACAGAAGCGCGCGTTCCCATGTCTTCCGCAACATCGATGATGTCAGGTTCTAAAAGGTGTCTCACCGCAGCATACAAGCGTTCAACGTCAATGTTGATCTCCTCCCAGTCGATGGGAGATGCCCGGAATCGCTCGCCAGGCAGTGAAGCTGGACTGATCGCTGGAGGCACAGCAGCCCGATGTCGAAAAGCCAAATGATCGCTCAGTCGGCATAGAATGAATAGAAGCATGTGTAGTACAGCTTTGTCCCTTGTCGTCTCATCATCGCCCGATTCAGTCATAGTTTGAATTGGATGTAAATGGCCATTTGCGACATCAAAAGCCATGCCCATCTCCAGCCATAGGGCTTTATCCCGGGTGTCGACCCTTGTACTTCGCCAAGAGATGACTATGACGTTAGCACAAGTGTTTCCTCTGACTCAACGCAGGACTTGCTGCTACTCACAAGACTCTTCGAAATCATCATGTACGAAATACCAGAAGAAAGATCGTAGGGCGCTTGGACGCGCCGACGTGGACAGAGAAGTTTCGGGGTGAGTAGCGTTGAAGAGCGCAATTTCACTTGACCTTAGACGAAGCAGTCGGAAGAGGCCGTCCAGATGGCTTGCCCAGGCATGTTTGGATGCACTCAGCTCCTCATACTGGCACATCACACATGCAGCCAGAAGCCTTGCCTCGGTGCTTAGCGTCCTAATCCGAGTATTCGTACTGACAGGGCTGTCCACAGTATCTCCTGCCCAGTGCGTCTGGGACATGGAGGCTTCTGCGTTAGTGAAGGCTTCGAGAGAAATGTCAGAAGCCATGAGTTTGATAGCCTGCCCGTAGCATTTAGCGCCATACCATAGAAAATCCGTCTCGGTACTCATGGCATATCTTTGAGCGTAGGTTGATTCCTCGAGGGTGGAGGAGGCCGACAGCCTGCGCGGCGTCCCCAAAGATGCGTGTCGTATGTGACCGCATTGTTTAGCTGCCGCTGCACGGGCAACAACGTCTATGAGGCGCACGGCTTTGGCAATTCTCAGCATTGACGCCGTGGAGTAGCGGCCGGATGTAAACAAGTCGATGCTGCTTGCGTGTCAGACACTCAATGGAACTTTGATAGCCGCGCCTCTCACGTACCCTGCGGACAAGCTCTCAGCGTAAATTCGAAAGAAGACCGTCGCTTCCGGGGAGTCGTCTTCGGCATTCATTGGCGATGCAGGCGAGGTGGCCTGGATAGCTTCATTGTCTTGCTGGTCTGGAAAGGTGAGACGTCAAGATCCATGCACCAGTCGTATCTGTCAGTGCATACCTTCTGTTGCTTGAGAGTGGCTTGTGTGAGCATGATCTCCGTGATCCATATTGCAGGGATCATTTTCTAGCGCCTGCTCGAAGGCCGCCAGATCGCTGTTGGCTGCAAAGCCATGATCGATGTCTTCGCTCTGAGCGACTGCTTCTGCAGTCGCTGGACCACCGAACGATTCCAAGCGGTCTTGGTTGGAATCCAAACGGTATTCCAGACCACTCCTCAGGCTTGGAGGCTCTGTCGCATCGGAAGTGCATGCCTCTGACTCGTGCACCGCAAGCGATGTGTAGGAAGACGGCCTGAAGACGCTCTCAAGGATGGAACAAGAGCGATGCGTTCTCCGACACTGCGTGCAGGCGGGCTTGCTCTCGTCGCACTTGATACGACGTGTGCGGCATTCCAGGCTGCGGATGGGCGTCAGCTGCACAATCGAATGCCGTTGCACCGGGAGGCCTACCAGCCCGTCCGAGACCTGCCAGTCTCGCGGCGACTGCGGGCGCGTCTGCGTGCTTCTGGCATGGTCGCCACGCGTGTGCAGTGCTTGTTTCTTCTGTCTGCAGTGTGGAGAATGAAGACGGCAAATGGATGAATTTCCACAACGGGAAGAATACGCGAAATTTAGGTTCTTATGCCTGAGGCAGGGCGACAGTGAGGTATATATCATAGTCATATGGATACCTAGGGTGGCCTACCGCTAGACAGCACCAACGAGCATCTTTTTATCCTACTATTAGACCGTACCTTACCAACGAGCACCCTTTGTAAGAGATACACCTTCTCCTTGGGTGTCCTTCTTCGCCATGCCTCTCTATCAGCCGCAAGACGTCAACGCCCACGTGCTCTCGCAATTCGCGCTGCACGGCAAGATCGCCCTCGTCACCGGCGGCGCGGGCGGCATTGGCGTGGAGATCGTGCGTGGGCTCGCCGAAGCGGGCGCCGATGTGGCGCTGGTGTACAGCTCCAACGCCGCTGCGCCAAACATCGCTGCCCGCATCGCTGCCGACACGGGCGTGCGCGTCGAGGCCTTCCAGTCGGACGTCGCCGATCGCGCCGCCATCGCCGCCACCGTCGAGCACATCGCTGCTGACTTTGGTCGAGGCCGCCTGGACATCGCCATCGCCAACTCGGGCGTCTGCGCCAACATCCCCGCCCTCGACTACACCGACGAGTCCTGGCACCGCAACAATGCCGTCAACTATGACGGCGTCATGTGGACTGCCCAGGCCGCCGGCCGCATCTTCAAGCAGCAGGGCTATGGCAATCTGGTCATCACCGCCTCCGTGAGCGCAACCCTCGTCAACATCCCACAGACGCAAGCTGCATACAACGCCTCCAAGGCAGCGGTCGTGCACCTGGCCAAGAGTCTCGCCGTCGAGTGGGCAGACTTTGCGCGCGTCAACTGCGTGTCGCCGGGATTCATTCTGACAGAAAGTGCGTCGCTTCTTCTGCAGATTCCTGCCACAGTGAGCTGACCTCGATGCACAGTGTTAACCAAGCAGCCAAAAGAACTGATGGATCAATGGCTCTCCATGATTCCGGGCCGCCGCATTTGCCACCCTGCAGAGCTCAAAAGCGTGCGTATTCTCTTGTGATCCCGACCATGCTCAATCGCTTACCCTTGCAGGTTTTCGTCTTCCTTGCAGGAGACAGTTGCTCATACATGACGGGAGCGAACATCATAGTCGATGGAGGCTACACTCTTCCTTGACGACTTGACTTTGAAGGGTGAAAAAACACAGAAATGTTCTGTGGGACGCAGCTTTCACCACGCCATCTTCGCTCGCCACGCGACAGGCATACGGTAGCACTTCTAGCACAATCGAGCACGCAATGGATGTCGTACATGTTCATCTTCATCACAATGTTACCCGAACCCCTACATGAGGGTTATCCTGCTGCCAGTGTCTGAATCTTGATGATACCCGATCTTGCGTGTTTTCGATTCCGAAAATGCAAAAGAGCGATCGAGGTGCAAGAATCAGCCAGACAGACACTTCGTAATCACGCGGCTCAACCTTGAAGAAGCAATTGAGTCAGATGTTTCCACCCTGAGGCACTTCGTCCGAAGCAACTGGCATGTGTATACACAAGATTATCTATCTTCGGGCTCAAAGTGGCTTTGAGAAACTCCTCGCAGTCACGGGCACTGTCATCCTGCATAGCAGACTCGCTGTGACTGGATTCCCTGTCACTTTCAATGGTCCTCCGAATGGACTTTCGGACTAGTGGCAGGCGGGACGATTTGAAAGTTGAACACCCCGCACGTTGCATGCTATCGATGGCTATTATCGATGGCTATACCACAGGAACAAATGGAGGTGAGAAGAAGTTCCAAAAGCGAACGAAACCAACGGACTCGTGCTTGCGAGATACGAGGTGGCTTCTACCGCTTGTCGCGCAGGAACTGATGCGGGCAGCAACTATGCCAACGTTCCCGATTCCTTGTGCGTGGCCTCCATCTTGTGATCGCCGACGAATTCGACAGTGTTTGTTGCTCTTGCCGCCGCCTTCTCCACCTCCTCCTGCTCTTGTTGGATGTATTTGAAGGGTCGCTTCGCGGAAATCGCATCCCGGTCTCGGGTCACGATGAGAGACGGGTTCTCTCGATAGTACAGATCTAGATCTTCTAGGCTTCGGTTGGCTGTCGTCGGGCGTCAGTATGGATTACACTTATTTGGGGAAAGGAATGAAAGAATAGACTAGTGCTGCACTTACAGGTCTCGGGGTAGAAGAAGTAGATGACGGGCAGGAAGATGGCGTTGGTCAGTGTGAAGATGATCCAGAATTTCCAGCCGATGTTCTGGATGCCGATTGGCGTGATTTCGACGATGATGAAGTTCGTCAGCCAGTTGGTGCCGGTGGCAAGAGCCGCGCCTTTGGTGCGCATTGGGAGAGAATTGATCTCGGTAGGGTAAAGCCACGGGACGCCGAGCATGCCAATGCCGAAGCTGATGTAATAGAGGAAGAAGAACGCGATAGACGCCGTAGCCAAGGTTTGATTGTTTTCGCCAAAGCGCAGAAGAATCGTGATGATCAGGAAGCACAGACCTTGACCGAAGGTCGACAGCAGCATCAGCCCACGACGGCCGACCTTCTCGACAAAGGGAACGGAGATGCATGAAAAGATCAGATACGACGTCGCGTTGATTGCTGTCAGCAGACGGCTCATCTCGTTGGACACTCCGACGAACTCGATGAGCACTGTGGGGAGGTAGTAGCTCATGATGTTGATACCCTCGAATTGCTGCATAAATTGCGTTCCAGCGCCAAGAAGCAAGCGTCTGACCGTCTTGGTGTCGCCGGTGATCTTTCCTCGGAGTAAATCCCTCCATTTGACCGCGTGAAGACGCTCATACTGCACGCTTTCCTCGATTTCATGATGCTGCGCAACGACATGGGGGTCTTCCGCTTCTCTCGCATCTAGAGCCGCGAGGATAAGCCGAGCCTCTTCGTGTTGGCCGTGATTGATGAGCCACCGCGGCGATTCTGGAAGCCATGGAACAGTGAGGTATAGAACGACGATGAAAACGATCTGGAAAGCTAGAGGAAAGCGCCAGGCGAGCGAGCCAGGGTTGAACGAGAAACCAAAGTTGATCCAATTGCACAGCGTGAAGCCTGCGATGTTCATCATCATTTCCAGGATCACCAGCTTGCCACGCCACTGAGGCTGCGCTGTCTCGGTTTGCCTTTTTATATGTTGTCAACATAGCTGCTTTGATGTGCAAGAGATGTCAAGACTCACCAGATAGGTGCGGTAGCGGTGTTGATACCATTGCCAAGACCCGCCACGATCCTTCCAACAAACATGTGCGGCAGGCTGTACGAGCTGGCTTGTAGTATGGCGCCAACAAGCATGATGGTCGTGCCCAGTAGGACTGCCTTTTTTCTGCCAAGTCGATCGCCCACGGTGAAAGCGATCACTGCGCCGAAGAAGCAGCCTATGTCGTAGATGGCAGTGACTGTGGACAGGGCGGTGGTCTTGGTCGGTCCGACGAGATCATGAAGCTGCAGAAAATTGTCGCTGATGACGACTCCTGAGAAAACAGCTTGATCGTATCCAAACTAAGATATGGGGTCAGCCGTCTGAAGTTCTCGCAAGGTGGACAGTGTCTACCAAGGTCATGTCGGTTGCGCAGGCAATGGTGATCCATACTGTGAGCCACCCGCCAGTCAAGCCGAAGAAGGGCTTTCCTGCCGAAGAAATCATCATGGAAGCAGACTTGGTTATTGAGCAAACGTAGAGTGGTATAGCACGATGTGGCTGTCCTTCAAGATGCGTTGTCTGTCTCGATGGAGTGAGCCTGTCTATATATATTACTGGACAGCCTTCATTGCCAGTAACGTCCAGCGGTGGCGAAGGTTGTTCATGCCGAATGCGGAACATTTGACGAGGACTGCACGAGGACTGCACGAGGCACTTCGAGCGGGCATAGGGTTTTAGGGAAAAAAACGGCTGGTGGGCCCTTGGTCGTCGTTGTCGCTGGGGGCCCCATGTTCCCCGCATGCGATCTCATACGACCCCGAATGTATTTCCAGATCGGGCAATATAGTCAAAACTTGCCCTATATGTTGTGGAGGCAATCCCGAGCACCACCTGGTACGTCGCACGGCCATGCGCTACTTTCTCAGGGCACGTCACCAGCTGCGTGTCTCTACTGCTGTGGCTCTTGCGAGGGCTATGGTGTCTGACCACATCGCCAGTCTTGCCACAAAGGGAATTGAGCAGGATTCAGTCATGGCGACGCGCACATATATAGCCTGTCTGCCAGTTCCCGATGACAAGAAAGACATTGCATTACAACAACACTTCTTCGTCTTCCCTACATCCCGTCTTGCCTTAGTCACAACGCACCGCGAACTCTTGTCGTCATGGTACCTGGACTCACTCAGCCTGCCGATCAGCTTGTCGACGTCTTGCACAACAAAGTCGGCACAAAGCCATCGCCCAAGGTATCACGCCTCTCTTACAGTCTTCTGGGAGAGATTCTGACGAACTCCAGAACCTGTCATTTGTTTTGAACAAGGTCAAAGATGTCAGCCTCGAAGATAGACCGCTGCCAACTTTGCGGGACCAACACGATGTGATTGTTCGTGTGGCTCAGACTGGTATCTGTGGCTTAGGGTTTTAGGGTTAGGGTTAGGGTTAGGGT